>JANBSD010000002.1:0-172484 GCA_027578495.1 Coemansia sp. RSA 2610
AGCAAGCTGTCGATTATCCCGCAGGACCCGGTGCTGTTCGCCGGCTCGGTGCGCGAGAATCTGGACCCGTTCAACCATTACAGCGACCAGGACATTTGGCAGGCGCTAGAGCACGCGCATCTGGCCGACTTCATCCGCACCAAGGAGGAGCGTCTGGACTATGCGGTTACCCAAGGCGGCGAGAACTTTAGCGTCGGCCAGCGCCAGCTCATATGCCTGGCCCGGGCGCTGCTCAAGCGCGCCCAGGTGCTGGTGCTTGACGAGGCTACCGCGGCTATCGACAATGAAACGGACACGATTATCCAAGAATCGATTCGCACAGGGTTCAAGGACTGCACAGTGCTTACAATCGCGCATCGTCTGAACACCATCATCGACAGCGACATGATTCTGGTGGTCGATGGCGGCCGGCTGGCCGAGTACGACACACCGCAGAATCTGCTGGAGAACGAGAACAGTCTGTTTGCCAAGCTGGTTGAGGAGGCGCGGGCCAGTGACAGTCCGTAGAGCCTTCTTTGCTCACCGAAAAAAGAAATTAATACACGTATTGCTCAGCTGTCTTTCGTAGCCATTCTTTGAATAAAACAATAACATAATATTTATTAACGATTAAAGCTGCTTTTTGCCAGTCGAAGCTCCGCGGAGATACGTCTTTGCAAAGAACGACACAAACAGTCCCAGCAAGGGAAACAGATACGCCAGGTTGATATAGATGGCCACTTTTTGCCGGTCAGTCTCGCACCCAGGGCAGAACACGTAAAATAGGCAGCAGGCGATGCCAAACAGGAACTGGAAGATTTGGCTCGAGGTCAGCAGCTGCTTGCCCGGCGGCCGAATACCCGCGGCGGTCAGGGCGTAAAACGTGTACATCCAGGTGTGAATCGCCGAGTTGGTAATGACGAAAAATGCAATCGGCGTGGCGATGTAGTAGCAGCCAGCCCACATGGTGATAACTGCTCCGGCGTGGTGGTACATTTGCAGTACGCTGGCTCGGCGCCCCTTGAAGAGAATAATCAGCGTGTCAATAAACTCGTAGTACTTTGACAGGTAAAAGTAGTAGGACAGGCGGAACAGCTGGTCGTTCCACAGGGTGAATTTCAAATCGCAGATCCCCTGGTACCAGCCGTGCCTGCGCAGATTGTTGATGAGTCCAGTGGTCATCAGTACCAGCGTCCACAGCGAGAAGACGGCCAGTACGATGTTATGAGCAATCACCAGTCGCTTGAATATCGGCGACTGTGCGCGCTGCAGCGTCGTTTTGCCCAGCGTCGCTTTCTGTGGGTTTGCTCGCATGACAAACAGCGTATAGGCGGTGGCTACGGCCAGCGGGGTCTTCCAGTGCATCGCGTACGGATACAGCCAGCCCAGCGCAAACGAGTCCAGCGGCGTGGTAATCTCGGACGGCGGGAAATATCTCTCAAGCATGGCCAACACACAACGTTAAAAAGCAAGATAAAAAACTAAACGAGTAACCTCTGCAAAAAAAAAAGTGTTCAAAAAAGGGTATCGGGGATCAAAAAAAAGTTTTTTTTTTCGCAGACGAAAAGGCAGAAATAAAAGGGATACTTCGAAAGTAGAAGAGATTATCGGCCAGGCGCAATGTCCTCTTTTAAGAAAACGAGGCTTGACGAGTGGCGGGCGTGTTTCATTCGGTGCGCCAACTATCGAACAACATGCACGCCGGTGGCTCGGCAGACGCAGCGCCAATCTACAAAAAAAACAGCGGTTTAAGTGCAGAAAATGCGGCGTTTGCAGCCAAAAAAATTCCACACGTTCATCCTTTCAGAAAATTAGGCAGTGACATTCACTCACCTGACGTTCCGGATTTCGAATTCAGGGACCCTTCTGTTCCTACGCTATTATCCGCAAGCAGAAGGGTTGTTTTGGGGATAAGTGATTTGTACAGTTGCAGACGCACACGATACTTGCAGAATTGCCAAGGTTTTTGTAAACAGTCGCTTGCAAGTGTGAATAAGCTGGTGTACTTGTTGCCATCACATTCCTTGGATTTTTTGTGATTCTTGCTATTCATTCAGCGCACAACTTTGCTCGATGCAATTGACAACCGCGCTCTTGTTGGCACAATGAGCGCGAAAATTGCGGCGTAAAGTGGATAAATTATGCGCGGCGGAAATGCGGCGTACGGTTTTATGGATGAACATGCGCCCCACCGCAGACTTTTCGGAGACAGCAAATCATCAACCGCGTGCGCCGATCGAAGCGTGTATCCAAAACAGGAAACGCGTTAAAGTTTTCGACGTGCAGAATGCCGTGCTGACATGCTGTGACGGTAAATGAGGGAGCGGACGACTCGCAGGGATGAAAATAGATTTTTTTCGAAGATAATGAGAAACGTCCCGCTGAATAAGGGGTGGTGGACTTGGCCAGGCCGGCTTGGATGGCTCGGCTCCAAAAGCGAACCACAGTTTCTGGGCGAGCGGCTCGGCAGGAAATGCGTCAAGTGTTTCAAGCTGGCACGTTTTGCGTGTCATGGCAGGTGTGATGCACGGCTCGTGTGCGGGTTCCCATGATGCTATTAAGCGTTTGGCAGTAATGGATGGCCAGTCGGTTGGATACTGGCTAGAAAGCCATCCAGCTTGACCTAACATATAGCGAATGCTAATGTCACGAGCATGCCGGAGAGCTTGGCGCCTGCAGGCAAACCTCTGGCTTACTGGGATGATTAGGGAGAGCGTCCATGTGACAATGTAGTTTCTACGCAAAAAGGCGCTGGCCTATGTGCTCTGGCCGAGGTGCAGCTTGGCCGGTGTACATGCTTACGGCCAGGCAGTTTCTTACACTAATATAGCGCGGCCAAAGGCGAGACGAGCGGCGGGATTTGAAAGTGGTGACGGTGAGGGAGGCGCCAGGTTCATCAAAGTCACGAGCGGACGCATGAGCGAGAAATGTTTCTGGAATTTTTTCGGGCAAAAGATATTACGCGAGCCAAGATATCAATAGAAGCGAGAAATAGACAACCCACCCACAGCTACCAGGAGGAGATTCAGTGAGACGGTCAAAGCAAGCGCTTCCTTTAAATCTGGTTTCTTTTAGCTGCCAAGCGGTCTGCCAAGGTCGGAGAAACGGGCTGATATTCGTAATTAAGCGGCCTCAAAAGAGCGATCACCGCCCAGAAATCGCAAGCAAACAACCCGGATTCGCTCGTATCAATTGCGGAGAGCAGAGCACGAATAGCTGCGGCCAGCTTACGCAAAGCATTCCGCAAGCTGCGTTGCATTCACAGCGCATGGGACCTTCAAATGCAAAAGAAAATCAATAACATGTGCCTTTCCCTCTAGGCTAAAACCGGCGAAAATAGCTCGAGCCGTGTCATTTTTTCTCCCGCCTATTTCCAGGATTATTTTTGCCAAGAAATCGAAACAGTTCAAAAAGGCACTCCCAATCTGATCGTATTTTTCCCTCCCGTTTCTTCATTCCTGCCCAGACGGTGTTCTCCCCTCCTCTCTTTTCTTCCTTGTTCACGGGCTTTCTGTTACTGTAATCGTCCTGGCTCTGCATTATACCTTCAAGCTCAGCCACCACGAGGGTCCCTGCTACTTACCGTAATAACCATTCCTGGAATTTGCAGCCGCCGCTTCTGGATCCTGTTATTTAGATTTTGCTGCGGCCACCATCTCAATACCTCTTTTCCTTCTCAATCTGCAGATTTCTTGCTCTTCTGCCTTTTTTCATTTAGCCGCCGTTACTCGACTAATATTTCCCAAGGCGACACATTTCTTACCGTCAATATACATCCATTCGCATCGACACGCACTCTCAATCATCATGGCCGCCTTGTACCACCAACACGCACATCACGACAGCTGTGAATCTGGCTGTAAGCGAGCACGCGCAGTGCCGGCACTAGCGTGCAACCTGATGTACTATTACATTTGCGCTGAGTGCGGGTTCTACTCAACGCATCTCGCGGACAAGAACCTGCATCTGGTATTCTATGGCCACAAGGAGTGGATTGAAACCTGGATGTAGCCTAGTAACAGATAATTTTTCTTAATCTCAGCGCATAAAGTCAATGTATAAAAATGTGTTTGTATTTCTTCAGATTGTAACAGGATAACAGAATAACAACTAACAGAAAGGGAGTCAGCATCTCTGCGACCCAGCCACCATCCTTGGCGTGGTAATCGCCGACTTGTTTTGAGTGTTTTTAAAGTAATGCCAGTAGATCTCGACAACAATAAGAACACTGCCCAGATTAACAGCCTAGCTGTGGATAACACATGTCTTGATTATGCTAATAATGGAGTCTTGCAGCGTAACAGATGGCAATTCTTATCTCCCCTTTTCTGAAGATAAACCACATTTAGACAAAGTGGTTAGTGTCTGTATTGCTGGTGCAGCTCTGAGAGCATGCTAACTTGGCAGTCAGGAATATTTGGGCTGTATGCAGCAACTGCCCCAGATATTAGCATTGAAAGCACAATGCATGTGGCAAATGCTGTGCTCGAGTAAATAAAAAAGGATGAAAACCATATATTTATGATCCATGCACTAAACTACCAGGGTGCTTGTCAATTTATTATGTGTTTTTCATTGATGCCACTGGCATTCTGTAACAGTGTATATTTGTGATGCCCAGAATTTAAGTTCAGAGTGGTTGCTAGGGACTCTGCTAGCTTAACGGCTCTGGGTTTGTCTTGCTAAATTATCCTAACTTATTATTAATGCACTATGCCAAAAGTGATGTTCATTTAAAAGAAAAAATCACCTTTGTAATAAAAATTAGCAAAATAGCCAAGCACCCTCCCTTTTCTTCCAGCTCCTCTCTTTCGCCTCCTCTCTTTAATTATTAGTTTTATTGCTGAAAATGCCTCTACAATCTCTGCCACTTGATATACTTTTCGTTATTCTAAAGTATTTCAAGTGTCTCCATTCTGACACTGATGCTGATTTCAAGCAGCGGCTTGTACTACTGGCTGTGTTCCAGAACCTTCGCAAAATAGCTTTGCCTCAGGTATTCAACTTTGTCTATGTCAATCATCATGAGCCCTATTGTGTACATTCTTACAAGTCTGTTCATGGCAATTATCTTGAAACTCGCCCCATGTACCTAAATGAATATAGCCATCAGTTTGAACATGTCGACACCAATGCAGACATCATTGCCCTAGCCAACTGCACCTATCTGATTAAAAGGGCCAAGCTAGATGTGCCCCATCTTGAAAACCCATATGATGAACTGCACCATATTATTGCTGCTCTCCAAGCCAGTGCACCTTCATGGCCTAACATTACCAGTCTGGAGATCACAATGTGCTATAAATTTATTTCATATACCAGGTTTAGCAATTATTATATAAAGTTACCTAGCAAGGCCAAAAAATATAGTCAGCTACTATCTGACACCATGCCCATGATAACTGAGCTAGTGTTAAAGAGAAAATCAGCAAAATATGTTGAAAATTCACATGGACATATGCTATTTCAAGGAATGGATGGACGGTGTAATACTGTGATTTATGAATTTTTTGATTACCTGTGTGGCACATATGAAGCTCAGCTCCAACGACTGACCAGTGTAAGCTCAATTAAGCTTAATCGTGGGCATAAATTTAGGGTGCTGCAAAATCTACATATGGACATGAGTCCTGCAGACACAACCAATGATGCTCACAAACTTGTAAGCACTCCAGACAAATTCACTGCACTCTGTGCGAGCCGGTTGGTCAGTCTACATGTTGACAATTGCCCTGCAGATATATCCTGGGAACCACTTTTGGCTAGTAAAAACGATACTGTGGTGGAGTTTTCATGCCTGGAGTACTTACATTTACAGTTTAGCCCTCCAAGATCTGCAGAACGTGGTAGGCTCAGGAGAAATAAAAAGAAGGCTATAAAACTGAATCTCCCAGCCTTGAAAACCTTAAAGTTAATGTCAGATTCAATGATTTACTGGTTCATTCGCATGCTCATGCTTCCAGCCCAACTTGACATATTATCACTGCATGCTCCAGATGATTTTACAAGCGACAATTATGAATCGCTATTGCCAGAGGCAAATGTAGTAGATGTTTCTTAGCTGAATCCTTACTAGTGCGCAATAAATGACTCTGCGGTTTACCTTGCATCTGCTTTTGCTGATTGTAGCAAGTACCAAGCCTAGGGCAGTTGAGGCTGCCTTGCAGAGCTAGATGTAGCAAAGACATGTTTGTGATATTTCAATCGCATGTGCTTGACGCCTATACAGGTAGCAGCATTACTTCATACAAGACATATACTCGTTATGCTAAAAAAAAGACGCGTGCAGCTATGCGTGAGAGACGTTATATTGAGTCAAGTATAATATAAAAAACCAATGATTTTGTACGGAAATGTAAGCTAATTAGCCGCCCAAACTTCAGGCGCTCTCGCTATCGCTGTCCTCGTCAAAGTCGCTCTCGGCCAGTGTGTCGGCCATGTGAATAACCTGGGAGCAGGTTTCAGGGTGGTGCTCTTCCTGGGGTTCCTCCCATTTCTGGTCGACCGACTCATACACGGTGTGCTTGTTCTCGTGGCACTCTGGTTCGCAGTGCTTCTCGACCGACTCATAGACAGTGTGCTTGTTTTCGTGGCACTCGGGCTCGCACTCGGGCTTGCACTTTGACTCGACGGACTCGTACACGGTGTGCGTGGGCTTGTGGCACTCGGGCTCGCACTTGGGCTCACAGTGCTTCTCAATCGACTCGTAAACCGTGTGGACGTTCTGATGGCACTCGGGCTCGCACTTGGATTCGCAGTGCTTCTCGAAGGACTCGAGCACAGTGTGGGCGTTGGCCGTGGGCGCCGGGTTGCACTCGATGGACTGGTAGACCGTGTGGGTGTTCTGGACCGGGTGCGTGACATGTCCGCAGTTGACCGACTCGAAGACCACGTGGGTGGGTTTCGGGCACTCGCCCTTGCAGTGCGACTCGACGAACTCGAGCGCCGTATGGGTGTTGATCTTGCAGGGCTCAACGCAATGCTTCTCGACAGCCTCCAGCACGGTGTGCGCGTTCTTGTGCTCCTCGTGGCACTCGACGGACTCGTAGACGGTGTGCGTGGGCTGGCACTCGTCCGGGCAGTGGGATTCGTGGACGGAGACCAGCACGGTGTGGTAGCCGTCGCAGGTGCAGTGGCCCTTGGGGCAGCAGCAGTTCTTGTGGGAGCCGCCGCAGTGGCACTCGACCTGGCACAGACGCTTGCCGATGGTGGCTACGTCTTCGCCGCCGTCGCTGGAGAGCGAGAGGACTGCACGGCCAAAGCACTTGTTGTCGTCTTGCTCCTCGACCGAGGGCCCGGTCTTGTGGTGGTGGTGGTGCTTGTGGTGGTGGTGTTTGTGGTGCTTGTGCTTGTGGGTGGGCTCGCATTCCTCGGTGGTCGGGCACTCGGGCTCGCACTCGTGCTTGTGGTGCTTGTGGTGCTTACGGTGCTTGTGCTTGTGCTTGTCCTCGCAGTCCGAGTCGCTGTCCGAATCGCAGTCCGAGTCGCTGTGGCAGCACGGATCATGGCAGCAGGTCTCGTGGCAGCAGGTCTCGTGGCAGCACGGGTCGCTGCTGGTAGCGCGGTGGCTCTCAACCGAGACGTACACGGTGTGGGTGGGCTTTTTCGAGCACGATGTTGGGCACGGCGGGCAGCAGCAGATGGTGACGGTGGGGGTCACGCAGACGGGCTCGCAGGTGGTCGGCGGGCAGGCCTGGTAGCCCGTGTAGGCGTTCTGGTTGAGCTGCATCATCGACTGGATCTTGGCCAGCAGCTGCGGGAACGCGACAGTCTCGGGGACCATGGCGGCGAACGGCGCGTTGAGCGCCTGTGGGCTGCGGTCACCGGCAAAGTGCGCCTGAGTGGGGTACGCGTCGGTGGACTTGCCGTAGGCAGGCTTGGCGTCGTATCCGGGCTTGGCGTCGTATCCGGGCTTAGCGTCGTACCCAGGCTTAGCATCATATCCAGGCTTAGCATCATATCCAGGCTTAGCATCATATCCAGGCTTGCCATTTTGCGTAGCAACAAAGTTGTTGATGTCGCGCGAGAACGCGTCTGGCTGGTCGAAGCGGTCGGGCTTGGGGAAATACTCGGCCGGGTCGTAGTTCATATCGACCTCGAACAGCCCCAGCCCCTTGGACTCGGCATTTGCGGCAACAGCCGTGCCAGCAACCAGCACAAACAACCCCAACTGACGCTTCATCAAAGTTTTTTTATATTATATACTAGGGGTGGATTATGAACAATAAAAAAATTGGAACAGGCGAGTATTCTTTAAGCCGCGCAAAGGGGGATTGGGAGGGACTTGACGTGTGTTAAATAAACCAGTGCGTCTCAATACACTGCGGATAGCAAGGTCGTGTGTATATTTCTGCTACATGAGTAACTCGTGTCTTGTGCGCACAAAAAGGTACGGGTTGAAACCATGGTTACTGCCAAGTTCCTTAAACATCTCAGCCGGACTAACAACGAAGCAGCCCTAGTTTACTGTTTACCAATTACCCAGCTCCCCCTTCCAAGGTGTGTTTTATACACAGGGCAATTTTTTGTCGATTAACGCTGAAACAAAACACAATTAGATAAGGAAATAGAATTACCAGAACAAGCCATCACCCACAGACGAAATGTCTCGCTGCAAGCGCGCATCGTCGATTTGCTCCAGCTCCAGCCGCAGCGCAGCAATCCGCTGGCGGTCGATCTGAATATGGTCGGGCGCATAGCAGCCGCCGTCGCCCTCGCGCGCAAGCAACGCGTCGTAGCGGCGGGCAAACGCCTGCACGCGGAGCTCCAGCACAGGCGTCGACGCCTCGATGCGCTGCTCCTCGCGTGCAACCCCCGCGTCGATGGCCGAGTCCGGATACTGAAACACGTGGAACGGCAGTAGCCGCTGAATCATGTCTTGCGTGCCGCTGAACGGCGTCTGCCACTCGGGCGCCCGCACCATGTGGTGGTCCATCGCCAGGGCCTCGCGGAACCGCTGGCTCACCTCGGCCTCGTGTCGGCTCTGCGGCCGCACCCGCGGCGCCTCGCTCGCGGGCGGCGGGCCCGGGCTCATGGTGTTGGCGCGCGGCGTCGGCGTGGGCGTCCGGTTTTTGGCCGAGTACTTGCCGGTCTTGTTGTATTTGCGGCGCTTGGTCGGCGTGGCGGCGCCCGAGCCCGGGAAGTCGTGCGGATCCCGCTCGGCGCCCGACGCGTAGCTGCCCACCGGCGACACGTCGCCCGACTGCGGCTGGCTGCCGGGCAGCGACGGGCAAAAGTCCGACGCAGCGTCGGCGGGCGTCCGGGCGCGCAGCTCCGAGTCGTACATGTGCGCCAGCTGCGACGCCTGCGCCTTGGTCAGCGCCTTGAGGATCTGCAGCAGCGACGCCGGCTCGACCGCGCTGCCCGGCCCCGCGCCCTCGACAATCGAGCCAATCTCCACCGGCGGACTCAGCCGCCGCAGCACCTCAGCCGGGCCGCCCAGCAGCTTGAGGTACGCCGACTGGTACATTTTCTCCAGCGCCGTCTTCTGCGGCGTGCCCGGCGTCTGCGGCGTCCGCCTCGGGCCCGGCGTCCGCACGGCCCCGTTGGGCGGCGTGCCCGGTGCCGAAAACGACCCGGACGCCGGCGCCGACCGCGGCCCGGCCCCGCGGCCCGTGGCAAGCTGCGGGCGTGGCGCTAAGGAGGGCAGCGACGGCCGCGGCCGGCTGTGTGGCGTGGGCGCGCGAGTGCCGGCCGGCGGCACCGACCGCAGGCTCTGCGGGGCGGCCGGCCGGGCTGCAATCCGGGTCGGCGACGCGGTGCTGCTGCGGATCCGCTGGATCTCGCTCATGACCTTTGTGCGCTGCTCGCTGGTCAGCGACGCCACCGGCATGTTTCCGGGGAGCCGGTATATGATGGTGCTGTTCTGCCGCACCACCTCGACGGTCACGCCGGCCACCGTGATCTTGCGCAGCAGCTGCGACGCCCCGGCGCCCTGCGGCGTCGGCGGCCGCGGCCGTGCGCCTGCCACGCGCGCCGGGCGCACGGGCGGCCGCCCACCACCACGCTCTGCGGCCATGCCGGGCGCCGGGCTGGATGCGCGGCTGCTGGCCCTGCTGGTCGATGCGGATGCTGGCAGCGATATTGGCTTTGGTGTGTGCTGTCGGTTGCCGGCATTCAGCGGCATTGTCCGTAATCTCGCTACATTGCCACCACAGAGCGCATGCCTTTATTCGATGGGGTTTGGATTTTCTTTGCCTGAAAAAATGAACCACAACAAATTGAAGAGCAAAGGAACAGAAATATACAGCACTCCGTTGGCAGGAGCGAGAGCAGAGAGAGAAGCCTTACCTGGCGAAGGAGCGTGTATGCGTGGGCCTCCACAGCGGTCGTGGTTGGTGAAATTGGCGTGTTTACCAGGGAATTGCATGCAAACAGCGAAAAAAAAAAGAGCGGTGATCACGGTCATGGATTTTTGCCCGCGCAACTGGTGATGTTGATCGGTGGATCAGCATTTAATATCGCACGAAGCTGCGGACTAACAAAAAACCACAGTCAAATGTGGCAATCAGCTATCCGGTCAACGGTAATAGACACGGCTAGACCGTATAGCAGATAAACCGTTCTTTTTCCCCCTTCTTCTTCCTATCAATCCCAATATCAAGTCGAGCAGATGTCAGAGTTTTCGTTCAGCGACCACTCGCACCGGCGGTTCAATCCGCTGACGCAGACCTGGGTGCTCTGCTCGCCGCACCGCGCCAAGCGCCCGTGGCTGGGCCAGGTCGAGGAGGCAGCGAACGAGCAACGCCCTGCATACGACCCGCAATGCTACCTGTGCCCGGGCAACCGCCGCGCAACCGGCGCGCAAAACGCCCAGTACTCGTCCACCTACGTGTTCCCCAACGACTACGCCGCCGTGCACGCCGCCCAGCCCGACTGCACGCGCGCGGCGCTCGCGCAGGTGGCCGGCACGCAGGCCATTGGCGAGCTGTTCCGGGTCGAGTCGACGCTCGGCCAATGCAAAGTCCTGTGCTTCTCGCCGCGCCACGACCTGACCCTGCCCGAGCTCAGCGTCGACGAGATCAGCGCGGTTGTGCGGGCGTGGCAGCAGATATACACGAGTCTGTCCGAGGACCCGGACATCCGCTATGTGCAGTTGTTTGAGAACAAGGGCGCGATGATGGGCTGCTCGAACCCGCATCCGCACGGCCAGGTGTGGGCGCTCTCCGACGTGCCCAGCGAGCCGGCCAAGGAGATCGCCTCGCTGCTGGCGTACCGCCAAGCCCACGCGGAGCCCGATGCCTGCTTGCTCTGCAGCTACGTGGCCGCCGAGCTGGCCAACGCCCATGCGCCGCCGACCAATCGCGTGGTGCTGCAGAACGACTCGTTCGTGGTGCTGGTGCCGTTCTGGGCGGTGTGGCCGTTCGAGACGATGATTGTGGCCAAAACGCATGTGGCCAATGTCAGCCAGCTCGATACCCAGCAGGTGCGCGATCTGGCCGCCGCCATGCAGGCGCTGACCATCCGCTACGACAACCTGTTCCAGTGCAGCTTCCCGTACTCAATGGGTCTGCACCAGTCCCCGACGGCCACGCACCCGGACGCCGGCTGCTGCCACCTGCACCTGCACTTTTACCCGCCACTGCTCCGCAGCGCAACCGTGCGCAAGTTCCTTGTGGGTTTCGAAATGATGGCCGAGCCGCAGCGTGATCTGACCGCCGAGCAGGCTGCCGCCAGATTGCGTGCGCAAGATCCGATTCATTACAAAAGCCATGCAACCTGATACCCCCCCCCCAAAAAAAACCCATGGCCTGACATGAAAGAAAACAAGAAATGAAAAATCTCGAGATTTCGTGGTGATTTTTCATCCGGAAGTGGCGGTTAAATTGTCGCTCTTTTTTCAAATGTCGTCCGGAAGAAAACAACAACCAAAGACTCCGAAGCTCCTCCGTCCCTCCCCTTTTGTGCAGGAAGGCATTTGATTGCGTTCTCTCCCTCCCCTTTTCTTCTTCCCATTCCTTCTCTGGGGGTTTTAATATATTATTTTGTTCGATATTGCTATTCTCTATTATAAAGGGGGCTTGTATCTATAATGTCAGCTGGGATCGGTGCCGAGGACGACGCCAACACGCAGCCATTCAACGAGCGCACGCTGGAGCTCGAGGAGATAGGGCCGGACACGTATCTTTCGGTGGATCTGTGGCAGCCCAAGGGCAACCGCGGGGTGTTCGGCGGCCAGGTGATCGGCCAGGCGCTGTCGGCGGCCGGCAAGACTGTGCCCAGCCCGTTCCGGTGCAATTCTCTGCACTGCTACTTTCTGGCGGCCGGCAAGGGCACCGACATGATCGCCTACGAGGTGCGGCGGGTGCGCGAGGGCGCGTCGTACTGCACGCGGCTGGTGGTGGCCAAGCAGACCGGGCGGGTGATATTCATCGCCACCGTCAGCTTCCAGCGCGCCGAGGCGTCGGCGCTCGTGCACCAGTACCAGATGCCGCAGGTGCCGGCGCCCGATCAAGTGATCAGCCGGGAAGAGCACATGCGTCGGCAGCAGCGGCGCCTCGACGCCGTCGACGAGGACAAGATAGCAGAGTTCAGCGTGCTGCCCGTGGAGTCGCGGGCAATCCCCGTGGCGCGCGACCAACGCGGCCTGCCGATCAACGCGATCTGGCTGCGAGCCAAGGGCGACATGAGCGTGCTTGGCCATCTGCACCACCAATGCATGCTTGCGTATGCGTCGGATTTTGCCCTGATCAGCACGGCGCTGCGCCCGTTCGAGGTCGACCGCCGCGAGTCGCGCTACAAGGTGTCGATGCTTGTGAGCCTCGACCACACGATCTGGTTCCACGAGCCGTTCCGTGCCGACGAGTGGCTGCTCTACGTGATGGAGAGTCCGCGGGTCGCGAGTGGCCGTGGGCTGGCCGTCGGCCGGATTTACAACCGCGATGGCGTGCTGGTTGCGTCGACCGCGCAGGAGGGCGTGGTGCGCGGCACCGACGAGGGCCCCGACCACCGGACTCTCGAGTTCCGCAACTCGGTTGCCTTTGCCGGCCGATCCGAGGCCAAGCTCTGAGCTAAAGACGCTTACTTGTAATAGAATATAAACCAACAGCGAAACACGCATGCTGGACTTTTGAGATGTTGTTTGCGTGTTCAGTCTGTAAATGCCTCGAGCTGCACTAGCACCGGCTCCTCGTAGTATGCGGGTGCCGCGTATGCGCGCATCGAGGCGGTGCTGCGGCCCAGATACTCGGTGCCGGTCTTTCCGCCATGGCAGTCGGCAGCGCACACGTAGACCAGCATGGTGCCGAACTCGAGCCCCAGATCGAATGCCCGCATCAGCTCGCTGCCCACCAGCCGCGCTGCCGGCGACGCCCGCGGCTCGACAGACACCGGCAGCTCAAGCACCGTCAGCAGCGCCGGCATGAGCTGGCACTCGAACACACGCGGCCCGCCGCAGTGCGGACACCGCGGCAGCCCGGCGCCCGAGCACCCATCCGGCGGCGCCATCTGACCGTCGTCGTCATCGTCATCGTCATCGTCGCTGGCGCTGCTGAATCCCAGCACCCGTGCTGTCTCGTCCTGCAGCGTGTAGGGCAGCGGCGTGCCAGCAAACTGGTAGCGCATGACCTGCTCGGGATTCTGCTCGACAGTGCGGGCAAACCGCGCAAACGCCGCGTCGGTTCCCTTTGGCAGCATCGCGTGCTCGTACCGCTCCTCGCTCCAGTCGGGCTCGCCGCTGCTGGCCTGCTTGCCCTTGCCCTTGCCGGCTCTGCAGCTGGCGTCCGCGGCCAGCTCCAGCGCCTGGTCGATCTCCGCCTGGTATCGCTGCTGAATGCGGGTGTTGTCGGCCAGCTCTTCGGCATCAAACGCCAAGTATTGCGCGGCCACACTGTCCGGGTTTGGCGGCCATTCGATCCGCGGCGCGTTGTCTGAAACTGCCACCTTGCCAAGCTCCGCGGCTAGCTCGTCTATAGCCGCGTCCTTGCTGCCATCCTTATCGCCGTCACGGATATCGCTCGGCTCTGTATCCTCGGCCTTTGCCGAGCCGAACAGCGGGCCGGTGAACAGGCTGCTGGTTTGTTCAGAGCTTGGCGCCGCATCCGATCCGGTCCGCCACACGCTGCCAAAGTCCAGCTTGCCAGCACCCGTCGTGCTGCCGCTACCAAACAGCCCGCTGCCAAACGCAGAGGCCGGCTTTGGACGCGCCGCCGCCTTGCTCTGCTTTGCCAGCTTCAGCGCATAGTCGGCGTTCAGCAGATGGGCCCGCACGGCCTTTGCGGCGCCCGGTTTTCCGGTGCAGGCGCGGCGGGTGCACGCCCAGACGTACAGCACGCGCTCGTAGGGCGAGCCGTCCAGCGGCGCGTAGGCCTGCGCCAGCAGCGCCATCTGTGTCTGGCACTGGTCGCATGTGCCGGTTGCTGGCTCTGGGATCGGCGACGAGTCGTCCAGCCACTGCGGCTGCCCGCCCAGCCTGGACGTAAAGGGATCGGTGCCCTCGGGTCCCACGGCGCCGTCCGAGTACCCGAGCATGATCTGCTCGTGCCGGGTTGCGCGCATTTTGCACTCCGCCCAAATTTACAAGATAGAGATTAGAAAAAAATTTCACGTACGCATACACGGAAGCTAGAGAGAAGGAGAAAAAGAGCCAGCCAGCCTCGATCTTTTATCTCTTTTCTCTGTTCCTGTTTTCTTTTTTTTTCTTTCCAGTAGTAGAATGCGTGGAGCACTGTGGCGATTGCATCGAGTGCTGCCACGGGCAAGCGGGCGGCGGATACCGCGCATTGCACGGGCTGCGCAGCGGCCACTGAGCACGGGACTCCACGAGGCAACGCGCGAAGAGGACGTGCAGCTGCGCGACGCGTTTGATCTGCCGACGCAGACGACGCTGGGCTCGGCGTGGTTCCAGCAGGGCCAGCCCACAGGCCTGCTTATGGAGTCGCGGTTTGTGAGCCCCAAGTCGTTCCGGCAGTCGGGACAGGAGGCGATGGCCGAGGCGGCCACGCTGGTGGAGCGGGTGCTGGGCGCGCAGACGCATGCGCAGCGGCGGCAGGTGGTAAAGTGCCTGGACCAGCTCAGCGACGCACTGTGCCGGGTGATGGACGTGGCCGAGCTGGTGCGGCAGGTGCATCCGGACAGCAGCTGGCAGGCGGCGGCCGAAGAAGTGTACGGCGGAATGCTAGAGTACATGAATGGGCTTAACACACACGTGGGGCTGTACGCGAAGCTGGTTGAGGTCATGGATGACCCGGTAATTGCCGCCGACCTCAGCCCGGTTGAGCGCGAGGTGGCGCTGTCGTTCCGCCGCGACTTTGAGCGCTCGGGAATCCACCTGGCGACCACCGCACACGCGCGCTTTGTGGAGCTGTCGTCGCGCATCCACGACCAGTCGCGCGAGTTTCTGCGCAGCCAGGCGCTGGCGCCGGCGGGCGGCGCGGTGCCGGTGCCCGTGGACCAGCTGCGCTCGCTGCCGGCACCCGTGGTCATGGAGATCCTGCAGGCGTTTCCGTCGCGCAAGCGCAGCGACGGAGTTACGGTTGTAGACATTGTGCCCGACGACTACGCGGCGCAGTACATCCTGCGCGACTGCGAAGACGCCGGCGTGCGCGAGGCCGTGTTCCGCGCGTGGCAGCACGGCGCGCCGTCGGCCGTGCAGGCGCTGGAGGGCCTGTTGGACGACCGCCTGGCGCTGGCGCGGACCGTGGGCTTTGAGTCGTTTGCGCACATGACGCTGGACGATAAGATGGCCAAATCGCCCGAGCACGTCGACGGGTTTCTGCGCGGACTGGCGACGCAGGCGCAGCCGCAGTGGGACGCAGTTGCGCGTGCGCTGCACCGCACACGCAGCCGCACACAGCCGGCCCAGCTCAGCGCGCTGCAGCCGTGGGACCGCGACTACTGGGTCAACCGACAGCAGATGGGGCTGGGCGCGCTACCGCAGCTGGCCGAGTACTTTAGCCTCGGGCGCGTGGTCCTGGGGCTGTCGCGCGTGTTTGCGCGCCTGTACGGTGTTACTCTGCGCGCGGCGATGCCGCAGCCCGGCGAGATATGGCACCCGGAGGTGCGCAAGCTGGAGGTGGTCGACGAGAACGGGCGGCTGCTGGGCCTGGTGTACTGCGACGTGTTTGCGCGCGACAGCAAGGCGCACGTGGGCGCCGCGCACTTTACCGCGCGGTGCGCACGGCGCGTCGACGACGACGTGGGCGCGGCGACCGTGGACGCCGGCAGCACGGTGGTGGAGCGCGACGGCATGCGGTTCCAGCTCCCCGTGGTGGTGCTGATCTGCAACTTCCCGGCGCCCGAGCCCGGCGCGCCGCCGCTGCTGAGCTGGGGCAACCTCGAGACCATCTTCCACGAGATGGGCCATGCGATGCACTCGATGCTCGGCCAGAACGGCTTCCACAACGTCGCCGGCACGCGCTGTCCGGTCGACTTTGTCGAGCTGCCCTCGGTGCTCATGGAGCATTTTGCCCGGTCGCCGCACGCGCTGGCGCTGTTTGCCTCGCATTTCAAGACAGGCGCGCCGCTGCCGCCCGAGCTGCTGCGTCAGCGCGCCTGCAGGCGGCAGCGCTACGCGGCGCTTGACCTGCACGCGCAGTTGTTTATGTCGGCGCTGGACCAGCGCTACCACGCGGCCGCGCTGGACCCGGAGGGGGCTGGCCGCCCCGGGTGGTCAACCCAGGTGCTGGCCCGAGTCCACGCCGACCCGATGTTTGGCTGCGGCCCGGGCCACGCGCTGTTTGGCCACGTCGAGAACACGCGGTGGCAGGCGCGGTTCACGCATCTGGTGGGCTACGGCGCCTCGTACTACTCGTACCTGCTGGACCGCGTGCTGGCCGGCCGCATATGGGACCGTGTGTTCCAGGGCGACCATCCAAGCGAGCAGAGCGCCCGCGATCCGCTGAACCGCGATGCCGGCGAGCGGCTGCGCTCGGAGCTGCTGCGCTGGGGCGGCGGCCGCAATCCGTGGACGTGTCTGGCCGCGGTGCTGGACAACGGATCGACGTCGCACCGCGAGATCGAGGCCATTTCGCGCGGCAACCGCCAGGCTATGCTCACTGTGGGCACGTGGCGCCTGCCCGACATGTAAGACCAGTATATATATACTCTATTTCAACTACTACACACGCTATTCGACTGGGTTGGTGATTGCGTGGTGCAGAATGTGGTGCACCACGTCGCGGCTGGTCCAGTAGCTAAAGTGCGCCTGGAACCCGAGCCAATACTCGCTCTGCAGATGGCCCTTGGTGAACGGCACAATATAGTCCATGCGTTCGGTGTACGGCAGTCCCAACGTCTGCTTCTCGGCAGCCGGCTCTACTGTGACCACGCTGGGTGTGGCTACGCTGGCAGTGGCCGAGCGCCCCGGCGTCTGGCCAAGCATTGTTGGCGCCGGCGGCGGCTGCTGCTCCTGGGTTTCCTCCGACTTTGTCTGTGCGTTAGGCGAACTGCTGCTCCCAGCGATCATCTGTGCGCGCCTGCGGCCGTCGGCCAAGGTCAGCGGCAGTGTGTTTGCGCGTTTGATCCGTTCCCGGCGCACGTCCGGCCGATCGCTATCGTCTGATTCAGATAGCTCTTCTTCTTGCTGGATGCTGGGCGACTCGGTCTGCGCCGGATGCAGCTCGGTGTCGTGCCGCAACGCCATTATGCGCGACGAGAGCGGCAAGCCCTGGGCCTCGGCCATCTGCTGGCTGCGGTCGGGCGGCGGCCGCGACAGCGAGAATATGTGCATCAGCTGCCCGATCATCATGTCGTCCATGGGCTCGGCCAGCCCGCGGTCCGAGTCGCTCGAGTCGCTGGCCTGGAGCCGCCGCGGCATGTCCGAAAGACTCTGCGACCCGCTGCGGAGCACCCGGGGAGCCGAGTCGCTCTCGCTATGACCCTCGGACTCGTTTGCGGGCAACGATGACGTAGATGAAGCCGACGAGTCCGAGTGGTGCGTGCCAATGGTGAATGCCCGCAGACGTGGCGAATCGCGGCGCTCCTGTGCAAACATGCTGAGGGTGGCCGCCATATGCGTGCTGCTCGAGTACGAGAACGCCGCCGGCGACTGGCGCTGCTCGATCGTGTGGGTTTCGGACTTTGTGCGTTGTCGGAACGACAGCGACTTGCTCAGCGAAGGAAGCAGCCGCGACAGGCTGCTGCGTCGCCGGTGGTGGCTGCCCGGCTGCTCGTCCGATGGGCTCGCGCCGCCCCATAGCAAGCCTGCTCGCGGCCGCTTCCCTTGCCGGGACCCGTGCAGGGACGCCGAGATCGGCGCCGTCACTGTCGTTTTGGCTGCGCGCAGCATACTCGTTGACAGCGTCACCGGCGCGACCATCGCGTCGACAAACGTCTTGCCGATGTCGGCCATGCTGTTTCCCAGCGACCGCCGCTTCTGCACACTCGTAGGCTGCTGGCCAAACGACCCCGAGCGGCTCGACGCGGCCAGCCCGGTGATCGGCACTGCGGCCACATCCGCATACGTGCAGTCGGCCAGGGGCTCGGTACGGTACCCAAACGGGTCGTACGGATGAAAGATGTTGTGGAACCCGTTGCCCATCATGTACTCGTCGAACGTAAGGTGGCGGAACACCAGCGTGCCGCCGTGCGGCGACCCCATTGAAAACAACCGGTTGGGCGTGAATTCCAAATCGGGGAGTCCCCGATAGCGCACGCTCTCCCACACGCCGCCAGCCACCTGTCCGTGCTTCCGCATGTGCATCATGTACAATATCTCGTAGGAAATCAATCCGCCCAACGAGTGCGCGACCAAGTCGATTTGCCCCGCGAATCCCGGATGCGCGGTGCGGAAATCGCGGTACGCGCGGTTGAGCTTCTCAATGATCATTTTGAGCAGCTGGTGGCCGTGGAACGCCGAGTAGTAGTACAGGATGTCGCCGATGCGTTCGTTGTCGATGGTGCGGATCCACGGAATCGACGGCAGCGTCACTTTGTCCATGCGCGGCTTGGTCGTGTGCATGCGGTGCAGGTCGGCGTGGTACAGAATCGGCACCATTTCCACACATGCCCCCGTGTGGCTAAACTCGCGCTCGCAAATGTCCTTTAGCATCTCGCGAAACCGTTTAGCTACACCGTATTAGTCCCAGAGCCATGAGTTTAGTTACCACTAGTTTCCATTAAGCTGGGGGTGTTTTTAAAACAATTGGTTCTCCGGATAATTTTTAGCCTCAAGGCTTACCTTTTTTGACAAACGATCCTTTGGGTTTTTCATTCTCAGACTGTGGTCCGGTACCGGGGACCAGAATCAGCAGATGCGTGGGCGGTTTGTCCGACTCGACCGCGTTACTGCTACTGTTTAACAGCCCCGACTTTTGTGCAAACCGCATACTAAAAGCATGAAGAAAAAACTGAAATAGATGGAAGAAGAAATTTTTGGATAAGCGGAGAAGAAAAGAACCTCATCCCTTTTTTCCACCTCAGGGTCTGGATTTCCGAAAAAAAAGCCAAAAAAAGGCTTTCGGCAAAACAAGAAAAAAGAGAGCGTATAAAGCAGCTACAGCCTGCCGGGCTCAGTCGTCCCGGCGCACAAACCACCACACCAGCGCCACGCCCACCAGCGCGGCACCCACGTCGACAGCCGTGTTGAAAATGTCCTTGCGCGTTATGCTCAGCTTGATCTTCTTTGGCCGGCACGTGCCGTCCTCACAGTAGTCCTCGTCGCTGTCCACGTCCTCGACAGGCTGCTCGGTCCCGCTGTCCCCAGCATCCTCAGCCTTGGCCGGCTCGTCGGCGCGCGGCTTCCGGCGGCGCAAACGCGACTCGACATAGTCGACGCGCGCCTCGACCTCGGCCAACAGCTCGGCGATCTTGGCGTTGCCCGGCTCCATCGCGTCGGCCTTGCGCAGCACGTCGCGCGCCTGCTCCAGCTTGCTCTCGCTGCTCAGAATCCGCCCCTTCATGTAGTAGCCCTTGACCCACTCGGGCTCCAGCACAATGCACTGCTCGGCGTGCTTGAGCGCCTGCGACCACCGCTTGAGGTTGATCAGCGCCATGCACGCGTTGCTGTGCAGCTTGGCGTTGTACATGTCGTAGCCCAGCCCGTTGCGGTAGTGCGCCAGGGCCTCGGCCCAGTTGCCCTGCTTGTACTCGGCATTGCCCTTCTCCTTCCACTCCTCGGCCAGCGCCTGGTCCCCTTCGCCGCCGTCCCCATCCTGGCCGCTGCCGTCGCGCCCCAGCTTGTGCTCCACGGCGTTGCGCCGCATCAGCGCGCTCTTGGCCTCGTCCATCTGGCCCAGCTCCTTGTGCGCCTTGGCCATGCGCAGCAGCGCCAGCGAATGCACCGTCGTGCACTGCTCCTCCTCGTGCCCGCCCAGATCCGTGTTGAGAAACTGCAGCACCTTTTCGCAGTCCTCGAGCACGCCCTCGTACTTGCCCAGCTGCAGCCGGCAGGTCGCCCGGGAGAGCAGCGGCAACGGCGACTGCACGGGGAGCGCGCACAGCTCGTCGAACTTTGCGAGTGCACCCTCGAGGTCCTTCTCTTTGAGGCACTCTTGCGCCTCGGCCAGGATGTACGCCGGGTCCAGCGGTGCGGCCTGCGGCTCCTTCTTTCCAAACAAACCCATGCTCAAACTCCTAAAAAAACTGAAATGCAGATAATAATAATGAGAAAAAACCTGGAGGAGAGACACAAAAGGACACCTCCGCACAAAAAAAATATTTATTTGTTTCAGCTCTTTCGCAAAAAAAAAAAATTACTTCCACGAGCTGCTGAAAATATAAAAGGTGTTCTCTCCTTATCTACTTGAGGAACGGCGGACGGCCGCCCATTCTGGCTTCAGGAAGATCGCGGAGATAGCGCTCGACCAGCTCCCGGCAGTTCTGCATATGGTTGACACTCTGGCTATGGTAGCATTCCTCGAGCTTCTCCCGCACAATCCGCAGCTTCATAATCTTCACCCACTGGTCGCGCACCAGCCGGTCGCGGTTATCGTACAGCTCTATTTGGCATGGAAATATATACATCAGCAATGCTTTCTCGGAAATATATAGAGCCAATTAGAGTTATTCGAATTTCAAAACATACCCGTGCGATCCGCGGTGTACAGCGTTTCGCGCGTGGCCTTCACTGGTCCAATATCCGACTTTGTATCCGACATTTTATGAGCGAGTAGGTTGGCTAGGAGTACAAAAGAAAAACCAATGCGTGCTGTTAAAGTACTGAAAAAAAAGAAGCGACAAATTACGAATTGGAAACCTGAAGCTGTTTATCTCACCAAGATCCAGAGCGATTAGCCGATCAACCACGATCAAGTCCGGACCAACTTCTTTTTTTCTTTCGACTTTTTTCTCTTGCTCGTTCGCATTCGATACCTTATTTTATTATTACAAATGGCCGCAGTTGGAGAAACCAGCACCAGCTTCTTTGACACAGACGACGCCGAGCTGAGCCAGCTGCTCAGCCAGGCGAAGCAGGACCTGGCCCGCAAAGAGGCCGAGGCCAAGGAGCAGGCCGCCAGCCAGCCGCAGGCCGCCCGCATCGCACTAACCGTGCCTCTACGCCTCGACACCAACGACATGTCAAACTCGCCGCTGCTCCGGCTGGACGAGCAAACCGGCATGGCGCACCTCGACATTGACCGCGTGTACCAGGGCGGCACTTCCGCCAGCGCCTCTGCGATCGACGCCCAAATCGACTCCAAACCAGCCTTCGATCCGACGGTGCGGCGCAAAACGCCTGGTGAGCTCTCCCGGGAGAAGCAGCAGACCACGGGCAAGCGGTGGTTCGGCATGAAAGCCCCCACGCTCACTACCGAGATCAAAAACGACCTCCGTGTCTTGCAGCTCCGCAACGTGCTGGATCCGAAGCGGTTTTACAAGAAGGACTTGGTGAAGAAGCTGCCAAAGTACTTTGAGATGGGCACGATTATCGAGGGTCCGACGGAGTTTTACTCGAGCCGGCTTACGAAGAAGGAGCGTCGCCAGAACCTGGTCGACGAGTTGTTGGCCGACAAGAATGCGCGCGATTACTTTAAGCGCAAGGTTAGCGATATTCACGCGCACAACGAGAGCGGCGGAAAGAAGTGGCACCGGGCGCGTATGGCTAAGAGTAAGGGCAAGGGCAAGCCGGAACCCAAAGGCAACAAGCGCCAGCGCAAGTAAATGTGGTCTAATAGATGTTTTTTGTTTAGGTTTTTTTAATGGCGTCAATGCCATGGCTCGAGCGAAACCGGTCACAGCTTGATTAAAATCATTACTAACATCTAGACAAGACTGGCTAGCGGCGGGAACGGCTGCTGCTTGCTGAGCACGGCAACGCCGTGGTCGTGGGCCAGATACCCTTTTATATACCCGCAAAAGATCATGTCTGCAAGTATCGCCTCCATCTCTGGAATGTCAATATCCGCTACTCCGGCGGCCGCAAACCCGTCGCAAAACAGCCGGAACGTCACCCGGCTTTGCAGCCCAGTGATCCTGTATATCTTGCGCAGCAGCTGCCGAATCGCGACCTTGCGCACGCGCTCGACTGCGATAAACGTACCAGCGTTGACAAACTGCTGCTCCTTCTCTTGCATGATCTCATCGAACCTGCGCAGATCACCCGCTCGCGCTGCCTTGGCCAGCTCGCCATACATGGCCTTGATCGGTGGGTATCGCCGAAGCAGCCGCGAGTGCGGCGACGTGCCCTCGGCCAGCAATATGGGTGTGAGACAAACAAGAATCCGCGTCTTATTGTCGTACGAGTCGCGGAAGCAGTGCTCGAGAGCAAACAGCAAGTCTTGCTTGGCGCTGGCGTACTTTTCGTTGCGGAACGCCAGCACCCCGCGGTAGTACCGGAAAGTCACCTGGTGGCTCATCGGGAACTGGTCGAGCGGCGGCAGCTCGGACGTTTTGATCGCGCGGATCATGCTGTCGCACAGGTTGTACGCCTTGTGCCGGACGTACAACGCAAACAGCGTGTTGGCCATATGGTACGTACCCCACTTGCGCGACTTATTCGGCAGCGGCTCGCGGTCAGTCATGCACAGCGAGAACCCCTGGTTGATCGCACGCGTGGCCTCTTCGAGCTTGCTGCTCTCGGCGTCTGTATTGGCCAGCTGGTTGTCGGCCCGCTGCGCGACATCGCACAGGTCGCGGCTCAACGAGTACAGCACCGGGAGGCTCCACTGCGGCAAATCACGGAACACCCGCAAAAACGCATTATACGAGGCGAGCTGGTACGTGTACGCGTCGACAAAGCTCCGTGTCCGGTAGGCCGAGGCCGCTTGGAAATGCGCTATGGTGATTTCGTCCCACACGCCGCGCGCCGTTTGCGCGTGCAGCACGTCCCAGGACCCGTGCTCCTTCATTATGTCTTCAAGCACGCGGTCCGTGTATGCCGAGTTCAGCTGAATTATGCTACCTAGCGCCGTCCCATTGTTGGAATTGTTGAGGGTTTTGAACTTGTGTTGCGCCTGGTACAGGCGATGACACTCGGGCATTCGACAAAGTGTAGCGTTATAGTCAGAAAAAAATGAAGGGAAAAAAAGAGGCGATGTTTAAAAAGGTTAGGCTTGAAAGCGAGTGACTTTGGTTGGCGCTGTCGAGCTGACCGAAACCCAAATGTGTGACTGTTCGCTGATCGGGGAATAAAAACTGAGTCGGTTTAAACCTATTCCAGACCCTGCTTTGTCAGGACGCGTGTCTTTTTCTTACTCATTTATTTTTTGCTGTTGGCCACGAAACCATGAAAATTCATCTAAAGGGCGGCGTGTGGAAAAACACCGAGGATGAGATCCTCAAGGCCGCGGTGATGAAGTACGGCAAGAACCAGTGGGCCCGAATCTCGTCGCTGCTGGTTCGCAAAACGCCCAAGCAGTGCAAGGCACGCTGGTACGAATGGCTTGACCCCAGCATCAAAAAGACCGAGTGGTCCAAAGAAGAGGACGAGAAGCTTTTGCACCTGGCCAAGCTAATGCCGACGCAATGGCGAACCATTGCGCCGATCGTCGGCCGGGCGCCCGCCCAGTGCCTCGAGCGGTACCAGCAGCTGCTCGACGAAGCCGAGGCGCGTGCTGCCGGCGAAGACGACGGGCTAGGACTCCAAGGCGAGATTGGTGCCGAAGGCCATGCCACCGGCGCAACCAGCGACGCGCGCAGGCTGCGGCCAGGCGAAATCGATCCGCACCCTGAGACCAAGCCGGCGCGGCCCGATCCAGTTGACATGGACGAGGACGAAAAGGACATGCTCTCTGAGGCCCGAGCGCGGCTGGCAAACACACAGGGCAAAAAGGCCAAGCGCAAGGCGCGCGAGCGCCAGCTGGAAGAAGCACGGCGTCTGGCTACGCTGCAAAAACGGCGCGAGCTGAAGGCAGCAGGCGTGGAGATCAAGGCCAAGAAGAAGAAGGACAAGTCGCATATCGACTACAACGCCGAAATCCCATATGAGAAAAAGCCCATGCCTGGGTTCTACGACACCACCAGCGAGCTGGCGCGCAAGGATCGCGGGCTGCAAGGGCTGAAGGGCAAATTTTTGGACAGCCTCGAGGGCAAGAGCCGGGCAGAGCGCGAGGAGGACTCGCGCAAAGAGGCCAAGCGCAAGCGCGAGAACAAGGACAAGCGCCAGGTGACGTTTGTCCGAGCGGCGGATCAGGAGGCCATCCAGGCGCGGGAAGAGGCCGAGCAGATTGCCAAGCGCTCCAAGCTGGTGCTGCCGACGCCGCAGGTTGACGATTCGGAGCTGGCGACCATTGCCAAAATGGGGCAGCAAGGCGTGCTGGCGCGGGAATTGGTAGCCTCCGAGGACAATGACGGGTCGACAGATGCGCTGCTAGGCAACTACTCTGAGACACCATCGGTTACCGCCGCGCGCACGCCCAAGGTGCCCGCGCAGTCAGATCGGATTATGAACGAAGCGCTGGCTCAGCGCGCCAGAGCCACACAGGCCACGCCGTTGCTTGGCAGCGAGACCAGTGCCCAGGGTGTGCAGGCTGGCCAAGGGACAGGGTTCAGCGGCGCAATGCCGCAGGGTAGCGATATGGCCACGCCCAATCCCCTGGCGACACCCCTCCGCGCCGGCGCTGTGGCTTCGGGTGGTCGTCCGGGTGCTGGCATGTCTACAGTCCGCGACGAGCTGGGCCTGAACACCCCAGCGGTGGATTTGGGTGCGACGCCTCGCGAGCGCAAGCAGGCCAGCCGCAGTTTGCGCGAGCAGCTCGCACGCAAACTGGCAGCGCTTCCGCAACCAAAGAACGAGTTTGAAATTGTGGTGCCAGAACCAAGCCAGGGCGAGGAAGCCTCAGAGGCAGCGGATGCGGTTGCAGCGCTAAAGATTGGCCACAGAGATGGCGGGACGGCGGCGACCATTGAAGACCGGGCGGAAATCGAGCGGCGCATAGAGCAAGAGCGCAAGCTGCTGGCCGAGAAAGAACTTGAACGTCGCAGTCAAAGCGTTAAGCGCAAGTTGCCGCGGCCAGATAAGCTTGACGACACGGTTATTGCTTGTACCAGCGACACGACCGTTCCGGCGGCGGTGCTTGAAATGATCAGCGCCGAGATGCGATCGCTAATCGTCCACGATGCAAACAAGTACCCTGAGCCCGATATGCCGCCGCTCCGCTCGTCGCAGCCAACCGAACCGGAATTGGAGACAATTCCAGACGACATGCTGCAGGCGGCGCGCTTGCTGGTAGACCAAGAGGTTGGCGACATGCTGCAGGAGATGCGGGATGCCTTTGGCCAGTTGGCAGGGTTTGCAGGCGAGGAGCTATGGCACGCAGCCGAGCACTCAGAGGTCTGGCTGCCGCACAAGCAGCAATTCGCGTTGGCAGATCAGGTTAGCCAGCAGGACTGGATTGAAAAACATCGCCGGGATTTGGCCCAGCGACGGGAGCGGATGGCCGACGACGCCGCCCGAGCGACCAAAATCGAGCGCAAATTGGGCGTGACACTTGGCGGCTACCAGGCTCGGGCAAAGGCGCTGAACGAGAAGATACTGGCGGCATACAAGGAATTCGAGCAGGCAAAGCTGGATACGGAGGCGTTTAACGGCCTGTACTTGTCGGAGCAGGCGACTATTCCAACGAGAATCGAGCGGGCAGAAGCTGCGCTACACAAGGTTGAGACGCGTGAAAACCAGTTGCAGCGTGAGTACCAGGATCTGGTGGACCGCCGGAACCAGCTAGCCGCCCAGCTAGCCGCCTCTTCTTCATAAACGTGTTCTGTCCGGTAAATCACTTTCTTCAATATTTTTACACCACGCGTGATCTGGCCAGCATTTTCTCCACATTTACATGGATCGTCCTAATGCGATTTGAAACATTGGAGACGTGGCCCGGAAGTTGCCACCGTGCGGGGACAGCAAGTCAGTAACCAGCGGCGTGATCGAGCGGCATAGCTTGCTTTTTTAATTCCAGCTCCTCGTGCTGGCAATCTACAGCAGCTAATAGCGTGCAAATATACAGCGCGCATGCGTTTTTGTAACGAGTGAATGACCTAACGAAGCACTACCGATAACCGCCGCCAAGTAGAGAGAACAGGGGTTGGCTCTGTTTATTTGCACATTTTCGAGCTTGTTAGTGCGAATTCTCCATCTTTTATTTTCAAGCAGCTCGCTACCACAATGCGTCGAACGTGGTTTCTCGCGCTTCTATGCTTGGCCGGAAGAGCCGTTTATGCCGGGCACTGTCGGGCGCAAAACATCCTCGACGCGTGCCTGCGCATGCAGCATCTGCAGTTCAAGAGCTGCGAATACGACGACTGGGAGTGCAAATGCCATAGCCAGAAGAAGGTCCTGACCTGCTACGACAACTGCCCGGACTCTGAGAACCGGACGCTACAGGAAATGCAGGTGCAAGTGTACTGTGCGCCGCTCAATGGCAAAGAGTTTAACAACGATATGATTGACCGGATGACCCGGCCGGCCAAAATTGTCGCCGATGATCAGCCGCCCGCCCACGAGCCGGCCAAAAACGCCGCACCGCAGCCGGCCCCGGCTCCGCCGCCAGCCCCCAAGCCGTCCGACGATGACAAAAACGTGCGAGAGCGAAGCGATAAAAACTTTAGCCTGGTCAACGACAACGCAGCTTCGGGCCTGCATGTCGGAGTTACTGGCTTGGCAGTAGCAGTGATTATCGCTGGGTTAATACCGAGCGCATCCTTGATCTGAATCGACGGCTGATGACGGCTCAGTCGCTTCTTTGCGCACATTGCTTTTTCTTTGGTTTGAATTGGAGCTCGTGTTTTTATTTGGTGTTCGGTAGCTGTGCGTGGGTTTTATGGCGCTAGGGTCGGACTCGTTGAGCGAGCAGACAGCAGCCGCGCTGAGCACGCTGGTGGCTGCGCATTCGCAGGGATTCGAAACAACAATTTACGCGGATGCAGTGGCTCTGGAGACGATAAATGCGAATATACGTGGCGGCATCATCGGGCTGCTGCAGCCAGACGACGGGCCACCCAGGGCACGCGCTCTCAAGGGCCTGAGCGCTCGCGATTTAAACGCAAAGCACGACGGTATTCCGGATGGCTCGCATTTACTGTTCTTGGTGGGATCGGTGAGCTGGCCACGTTCCGTGTGGCCAGCGATTGTGCAGGTGCTGACAGGCGCAGCGTATGCGTCTTGTACTCTGTGTGTGTCAACGCCTGAAGAGATTTGGAGCGAGATGGCGGCGGCGTTTCCGCCAAGTGCCGAGTCTATATCCCAGCCGCTGGTTAAATCGAATGTGTTGGCTGCGTTGCGCGAGCTACTGATTCGGGGCCAACAAAACGATAAATCCGGTGAAATAGGCCTGGTCGATGACGACTCTGTTGCAGTTCAAACTGCACCGCTGCTGGCAGCCATGTCGCTTGCCGACAACATGTTTGTGATGCCAGACACTAGCCACGTATTCCCAGGGTTTGCCAAGAGAGGTCAAAGCTCCGAAGGTGACGGGTTAGGATTTCTGCGCAGCATGGATCGGCGTTCAGGGCACAGTGCTGGCGAGACGTATGGCACCGATTCGCGGCAGCGGGTTGAGCAGCTGTCGCTGAACATTGTCAGCTTTATGCACGGGTTGGGCGTTCGAGGTAACTTTTACTCGCTCGGCGACACGGCACGCAGGGCGGCACGCCGGTGCGCAGGGATATCGCGGAACATTGACGGCACAGGGTCTCCGGTTGCTCGCGATAGTGCGGTGGTCATACTTGTGGATCGGACGGCGGATCTAGTTGCACCAATGCATCACGGCCGGTGCTTGCTCGATCAGCTATACCGTGCTTTGCCGTTGAGCAGCGGGCCAGAATCCACAAGCAGCGATCGGGCTGTTGTCAGCTCAGGCGACAGCACTGCTGGATCAAGCAATCCGAAACTTGAGTTAGCCGCTGGTGGCTCGCTTCTGTCGCTGATTCGTGAGTGTCAGCCAAGCCAGGCAGATACGCAGGGGACGCAGCCGTCGCTTGATCTCTGGGAGACACTGCTGATGCAGGACAAGGCGGTTGCGCTGCAAGTGCTTCGCAGCCGCCTGGCCAGCGAATTGGCCGCTGTAAGCAATAACCCCGCAGAGGCCACTGCGCCGAATCGAGGGCGAGTGACCACTGAGCAACTGCAAACAATGGTCGATGCGTACAACGCGCAGCCGCAGTCGCCTGAGCGCAGCGATGCGCTGGCCCAGGTGGTACAGGCGGTCATCACTGCCGAACGAATTGGAGCGGGCGACCGCTGGCAAGAGATTGAGGGTGCAGAAAAGACTCTGAAGCTGGTAATTGGCAGCATCAAGGACTCGCTGGGGGACGCATTCGGCAGCAGCCATGTGGACAGCGACGCTTGGGAAGAGGAGATGAGCGCAGCGTGGGACCAGGTGCTGACTGCAATTCCGCCGCTGACCAGCAGCATGCTTGAGCGCGCAGCTTCGAGCATGGCCAGCGCCGGTACAGATGCCGCCGAGCGTATCTCACAGTATCTCTGGCAACACACGCCGGCCCCGGGAATGGCGCTGATGGCTGCGTCGCTGCTGGCGCCGGCAAAAACGGGGATCCCCCGTGGCCAGCGCTCGCTGCTTGAGCAGCGGCTTGCATCTGACCATGCCGCTGCCTGCAGCGCATCGGGGGTTAAGCTGGCCGTGCATGATGCTGCTGGCCAGTGGGCGCGGCGAATCGTAGAGTACGCCGACGCGGTGGCGGCTAGCGAGGGCCAGCGCAACGGACTGACCCACTGGCGCGAGCTGGCGAGTATGGCGATGGGATCCGACGGGGCATACGCGAGCCTGCTGGAGCGCGTGGCCAGCGACGTGCTGGGCGGCGGCCGGTGCGCAGACTTGGAGCATGCGGAGCAAGGCGCAGCCATTGCAGCAGCAAATCTGCTCAAGGGCTTCGGGTAAGTGATGCGGGCGACTCCCGGGCAGGGTGGAGTGCTGTGCCGGCTGCAGCAGCTGTTGTTCCTGGTCGCTGCTTGAGATGAATCAGCTAATTTGGCTTATTTCGGCCATGTGGTTTTTGTGGTCATGTGTAGGCGGCGGTTTCTGGCGGGTGATGGGCCAAAGACAGACGTCAGCCGACAGAGCGCGGCCGAGGCGGCGGGAGCGGCCAGAGCGGTGGTGGTGTTGGTCGTCGGCGGCGTGACATTCGATGAGGCGGCGAGGGTGGCGGCGGTGGCGCGCCGGCTCGGTGGAGAGCGCTGCGTGCTTGTTGGTGCCACCGCAATCTGCTCTGCCAGCGATTGTGCGCCGCGAAGCCCGTAGCTGCCGCATGGATCGATGCTACCGCGGGCGGGAAACAGCCCCAGGATGTTCCGCTGATAACTGGTACCAAATGAGGGATTCGAATTCCCATTAGCGGCCTGTGACGTACGGGCGCGGCAATTTTTAGGGGGAGCCTGGATCCATTTTTCGCCGTCCCCCCGGGTGGTCATTGGACAAACCATTCCACCGGGCTAAATTCCTGGGTGTTTCAGCCTGCCGGATTCTTTCCCATGTGCGAAAAATGGACGCACTTTTTTAATCGACGCTTCCGGGACGGAGCGCACATTTCACCCTGCTGTTGCCTGTCTACCGTTCCAGCCAGGCAGGCCGCATGAATGATCCCAGGTCTGCGTGTTTATAAAGCGCGCGCTGCTCCCCCCTTCGTGCTGGAAGCATCTGTTCAAGCGCCTATCTTTTTCCCCCAATCTTTTTTCTTTTCACATTTCTGTTACTACCGCTCCAAACGTGCCACCTCACCCGAAAAAATGCTTCCTAGATCAACTGTGACTAAGGCCCAGTCGCTGGCCAGGCTGGGCGCCACGCCGTCGTCGACTCTGGCGACCGCTGCGCTGCGTGCCGCGCTCCTCCACACACTCAAGCCGCGCCAGTCGTCGGCAGCAGCTGCGACGGCGGTTTCTGGTGGCAATTCAGCGGCCGGTTCGGCAGCGGCAACAGCTGCGGCTGCGGCGCAGGCATTCGCCCCGCTGGACACATTTCTGCGCCGGCACAACGGCCCGCGCGACTCCGACGTCGCTGCCATGCTGCAGGCGCTGGGATTCCAGTCGCTGGACGAGATGATCTCGGCCACGGTGCCCGACAGCATCCGGCTGGACGCGCCGCTGCACATTGCCGATGGCGAGTACGCCGAGAAGGAGCTGTTGGCCAAGCTGAAGGCAATTGCGCAGAAAAACAAGACCTACCGCTCGTTCATTGGCACCGGGTACACGGACGTGGTGGTGCCGCCGGTCATTCTGCGCAACATCCTTGAGAATCCCGGCTGGTACACGCAGTACACGCCGTACCAGCCCGAGATCTCTCAGGGCCGGCTCGAGAGCCTGCTGAACTTCCAGACGGTGGTCAGCGACCTGACCGGCTTGCCGGCGGCCAACGCCAGCCTGTTGGATGAGGGTACGGCTGCGGGCGAGGCGCTGGTTGTGTGCTTGGGCAGCTCGCGCAAGAAGACCCGCAACGTGTTCTTTGCCGACGAGAACTGCCATCCGCAGACGCTGGCTGTCCTGCGCACGCGCGCCGAGGGATTTGACGCCGAGATTGTGGTCGGTGACTACAGAACATTTGATTTCGCCGCGCTGGGCGACCGCCTCGCCGGCGCGCTGGTTTCGGTAAGTGTCTGCACACGTGCGGAGGATGCCTTTTGTTGCATGTGCAAATGCGGGCTGTGAGTTGCGCTGTCTGTTATCATTCGAATCTCATTGGCTGCGCCTGAAATTGCCCGTTTATGCACCTGAAGCGTTCGATAACTAACATCTGCATATGAAAGTGTAGTATCCGGATACCTACGGCAACATTGGCGAGCACAAGGCGCTGGCCGACCAGGTGCACGCGCAGGGCGCGCAGCTGGTGGTTGTGGCCGACCTGATGTCGCTGGCCGTGCTGCAGCCGCCGGCTGAGTTTGGCGCCGACATTGCCATTGGCAACACGCAGCGCTTTGGTGTGCCGCTGGGCTACGGCGGCCCGCACGCTGCCTTCTTTGCCACCACCACCGCCAACCAGCGCCGCATCCCCGGCCGCATCATCGGCGTCTCGCGCGATGCCGAGGGTAATCGCGCATATCGCCTGGCGCTGCAGACCCGCGAGCAGCACATTCGCCGCGAAAAGGCCTCGTCCAACATCTGCACGGCGCAGGCGCTACTGGCCAACATGGCCGCCATGTACGCGGTGTACCACGGTCCCGAGGGCGTCCGTGCCATTGCCGACCGCATCCACCGCTTCACCCAGGTGCTGGCCACGTCGGTGTCGGCGGCCGGCCACACTGTCGAGAACTCGTCGTTCTTTGACACTCTGCGCATCCGCATTGCTGCCAACTCATCGGCCGCTGAGATTCACGCGCGTGCTGACGAGCGTCAGATCAACCTGCGCCGCATCGACGCACAGACGGTGGGCATCACGCTTGACGAGGCGATTACGCGCGAAGAGCTTGCGCTGCTGGTCGAGGTCTTTGGCGGCGATGTGGCGGCGATTGACTCGGTGGTTGCGGCCACCGCGCCTACGGTTGCCGAGTCAGCCGCGGTGCCTGCGGGCCTGGCTCGCCAGGGCGCTATCCTGACCCACCCGATCTTCAACCGCTACCACTCGGAAACCGAGATGCTGCGCTACATTACGCAGCTGCAGAACAAGGACCTGTCGCTGGCCAACGCGATGATTCCGCTGGGCTCGTGCACGATGAAGCTGAATGCGACCACTGAGCTTATCCCGATTACCTGGCCCGAGTTTAGCCAGATCCACCCGTTTGCCCCGCGCGAGCAGACTGAGGGCTACGCGCACATGATCCGTGACCTGGAGGAGGATCTGGCGGCAATTACCGGTATGGACGCGACGACAGTTCAGCCCAACAGCGGCGCACAGGGCGAATATGCCGGTCTACGAGCCATCCGCGCGTATCAGACGTCGCAGGGCCAGGGTCACCGCAACGTTTGCCTGGTCCCTGAGTCGGCGCACGGCACCAATCCGGCCTCGGCCGTGATGGCTGGCCTCAAGGTGGTTATTGTCAAGTGCGACGCAAAGGGCAACCTGGACCTGGTTGACCTCAACGCGAAGGCTACGAAGCACGCTGATAACCTCTCGGCGGTGATGATCACGTACCCGTCGACGTTTGGCGTGTTCGAGGAGGGCGTGCTGCGCGCAATCGAGATTGTGCACGTGAACGGCGGGCAGGTCTACATGGACGGCGCCAACATGAACGCACAGGTGGGGTTGACCAGTCCTGGTCATATGGGCGCCGATGTGTGCCATCTGAACAACCACAAGACGCTGGCCATTCCGCACGGCGGCGGCGGACCGGGCGTGGGTCCGATCTGCGTCAAGAAGCATCTGGCGCCGTTCCTGCCCGGCCATCCCGAGCTGGTCAACGCCGACGGCACGCCGCAGAGCAGCGTGGGTCCTGTGTCGGCGGCGCCGTACGGATCGGCCGGCGTGCTCCCGGTCACCTGGTCGTACGTCAAGCTTTTGGGCGGGCGCGGTATGACAGAGGTGTCCAAGACGGCCATTCTGAACGCCAACTACATGGCCAACCGGCTGCGCGACCACTACACCATTCTGTACACCAACGAGAAGGGCATGTGCGCGCACGAGTTTATCCTGGACATGCGCCCGTTCGGCAAGAGCGCCGGCATCCAGGTGATTGACATTGCCAAGCGGCTGCAGGACTACGGGTTCCACCCGCCGACCATGTCGTGGCCGGTTCCCAACACCATTATGATCGAGCCGACTGAGTCCGAGTCCAAGGAGGAGCTGGACAAGTTCTGCGACGCGCTGATCTCGATCCGCGAGGAGATCCGTGAGATCGAAGAGGGCAAGCAGTCGCACGAGGACAACATTCTGGTCAACGCGCCGCACACGATCAGCCGGGTGTCGGCCGAGGAGTGGACGCACCCGTACTCGAGGCAGCGCGCCGCCTACCCCCTTCCCTACCTGCGCGAGCGCAAGTTCTGGCCCTCGGTTGCGCGCGTTGATGACGCGTTCGGCGATCGCAACCTGATGTGCTCGTGCCCGCCCATTGAGACTTATCAGTAAACTCAATTTTCAGCCCTTTTTGTTTATCAGTCTAATAACCACGGATATAGTGGACGCGTCGAAAATTTACATGGAAATTGCTGGTTATTTCTAATGCAGTAATATCTCATTTAGAGAGTGGTTCTAAGCCAAGGCATTTCCTTTCGAGTTGCTACCACCATTGCATCTTTGCTTACTGAATTTATTGCTGCTTTATCTTACAATGTTGTTGAGCTTGTGGGTCAGGACACTATGTGTATTTGGCTTTATCCACAGTGCGTTGGGAAAAGTCAAAATGGACGTCTATATGATGTCAAAGTGCCCAGGTAATTCGCTGGCAGATTGTTAGTGTTCAATGAATAGCTATTTGGCAACTGTGCTACTAAGATAGTGATTGAAGCTGTAGATGCTGTTCGCGGAATGCGCGACGTTGCTGCTACTTGTAAGTAATCTGTGTAGACTTTATTAGGCTGGGTGTGACTAGAAGCAGCTGAATTTCAGACCATTGTAGACTATGACAACGCGAAGAGCCTTGACCTCCAGTTTGGGTATATTGGAAACCTGAGCAGCTCGCACACCTACGGCGTGTCGTGTTTGCACGGGAACGCTGGTAAGTTTAACTGCGCTTTAGAACACCGTGGTTAGTTTTCTTATCTACAGCACTGACCTGCTCGAATTATTATTTACTTGACCATGTAGAGGTAAGCATCGTGCAATTCTCCGGTGCGTATAGCTTGAACCAGCAAAATACTACATGTACTAATGCAAACGGCAGATTGTAGTGCTTTGGAAACGTCCAGCAGCTCTGCGTTCAAAATAAAACCGACACGGCAACCGCGCTAGAGTTTGTGCTGTGTCAGCAAAAAGATATCCGCCGTATTGGCTCGCTGAGTTTATTTGCACAATGCCTAACGCCAGTCAGGAGCTGGTATGCAGTTATCAAGTGTGCAATGGGCGACGAAGGCAAGCAGCTATTGCAAAACAGCGTAGTAGATAGCGAACACAACAATGTCACCGTTTCGCTTACCTTTTCGCTGAACGGGAGCAAACGGTGTGCGTTCGATTCGGGTCACTGGGTGGATCCCGAAGACGGCTGTCCAGGCGGTGGCTCGGTGCCAAGCTTTGGCAAATCGATCCAAGACCTCGAAGAAGCCGAAGCGGCTGTAGATTCTCAAAGCTAAAGCATTTATTTACGCGATTCAACCATGATTATATGATACCCAAACTTTGTCTTCACTGGCTCCTTGTTGTAAATAGGCTTGTTGCACGTGCTCGGCGGCAGTGAAAATGCCACATCTTGGAATGGTCCAACCATCGAACCACGAGCCATAGATCCCAGGCTGCCGCCCTTTTTGGCCTTGTCCTCAGAGTACAGCTCAGCGACCTTGTCGAATGGCAGCTCCTTCTTATCGAGCTTTCCCATTGCCTCGATTATCTTCCCATGTTTCTCGCACAGTATATGGCGAACAACCACCGAGTTGGCCGGCTTTAGCTTCTGTTCCTTCCCGCTGTCGTCGGCGTTTGATGCTGGAGTATTTTGCTGCGTCGCAGCCTTCTTTTTCGCCATCTGGTTTGGTAATGAGAAAGTTGGATGCTATTTTTTTCAGCTGGGCTAAACAGTTATTTATTAAAATATAGCAACATGGGTGATTGTGGGAAAAGACACGTCTGTTGTAACTGAGTGTTTCGGCACTAGCATTGCCCATTGCTAAACTAACGGGTTCAAGGTTTGTTGAGAACACTTGTAAAGCCAGGGGTGAGCTAGAACTGGATAATGTGCAGCTTCATCGGTGTGGTTGAGTGGAAGCGTGGATCTCCGTCATAGAAGTCAACCACACCGCAAGAGCTCTTGAGCCACTCACAAATAGCAAAGACCTCGGTATTCCATGGTGTCAGCTTAAAACTGTTGTCACTGTCGTCGTAGTGGATCCGGATTCGCTGCTCTTTGGTTGGGATGCTTCTGCTCGCAAGTATGACACTTCTGCCATCATCTAGCCCATGGCAAAGATAATTGCCGTCGTGTTTGAAATAGACGACTCCATTGACTGTTTCGCTTGTAAAGTAGTCTCCACTGGCATACATGGCGTCAAATCGATACATGCCGCCTTCGGTTAATATAGACCCAACAAGCCACTGCCTTCCAAAGAACTGCCGCTCGTCTTCCGTGAGCCCAGCTAAGTCGCTCTCTTCTCCATCAAAGTCACCACCATCCTCGTTAATCACTTTCAGTGCAAATACCGTTCCATCAGCAATCATCTTGCCACTGGCATCCCGCAACTTGAATTCTGAGCTGGCTTGTGTATTCAACTGCGCACCCGTCAATTGCTCAGAGCCCTCGGTATTCGGGTGTTCGGCTGATGCCATATCCGGCTGTACAGAAACCACTTTGCTGGCGGAAGCATCGCTATTGACAGGACAGTGTTCGGATTTCTTGCCAGCAGAAAGATGTTTTTGGCTGCAGCCCGGATTGTCGCCAAAGCTCAACTCGGTCATCGTGACCTCAATGTCGCTCTTAAGCGCGGGTCTAATACACAAACAGCTAGAACTGCAAACGTTAGCTGGTTTATATGTTGCCTGCCTGCTTGAAAATGAAACATTATTGTCTTGCGCGACGCAAATGCTTGCGAGTAAGCACGTAAGCGCCATGTATAATAAGAGCATATTTGGCCGCTTTGGTCCGCGTCTTTGAAACCATATGTTAACAAGGCCAACGTTTACATACTCTGGAGCACTTGCGTTAGCAGATATCGTTGTTGAGCGGCGAGAAACAAGCAGAAAAATACTGGAAATATGGGTTTGGCCTAGTTCGTTGCTTCTCAGCACAGCCGGCCGCATTTATAGCCAGAAAATGGCTGCGGAATAGACTGAAAATGACAACAATAAAACAGGTTTAGATTGAAACCAGTTGAAAACCGGCACACATCGATATATTGGCGACCACTGTGATAATTGAAATCCGATAGATGTCGAGCCTACTGCTGATTTGGAGTCGACTGCAAGGATTTAAACTAAAAACTAGTACTTGAAAATGCGCAGTTTCATTGGACTTCCCCAGCGCAGCTGGCTCTCAGTAGCAAAGAATCCAATGGCACCATACGAGCCCTTGACCCAGTCGCAGATAGCATACAAGCGTCCTCCCCATGCCGACAGCATAATGTCACCGTCGTCGCTGTAGTGAATCTGAATCCGCTGCTCCTTTGTCGGAACCTTTTCGCTTATAAAGATATCGTTGGTTTCGCTGTCAAGGTCGTTGTAGAAGTACTTGTCGCCGTGTTTCAAGTACACAATGTCGTCAATGGTCTCGCACTCGAAATCAGTCCCGTAGTCTACTTGCCCACACAGAAAGTGGTCATTGCCGTCATTCATAAAGCTGTTGATGCCGACAAAGTCCTTGCGGTAGAACAGAAGCTCTTTATCTGACAGACCGGCCTTTACGTCCTCATCCATTTCGCTTTCGTCAGATTCTTCACGGCGAAGTATCTGCAGTGCAAATGTTTCGCCGTCAGCAATAATGTTGCCATTGCTGTCGCACAGTTTAAACCCCGACTGGCGCTCAGGGTTTGGCCGCTTCGAGTCAATGTTGCGCTCCTCCTCGATAAGCGCCTCGATGCTCGTGGTCCCCTTGGCCAGCGAGTCCACAATCCGGTACTTTAGAGCTGCGCTAAACACGTACGTGTTTTCGACATTGTCGGTCTCGACTGCGCGGTACTTGTCGCCAATGTTGACGATAAAGTGGCTATGGACACAGTTTGGATTGCTTTTGACAATTTTGGCAAACTTGGCCAGGTTGACGTCCTCGTCGGTGTCAAAGTACTTGACGATAGTGTTGTCCTCGGTTGCGTTGTTGCAGTACAGGCACTCTGCGTCATTTGACTTTGCAAAGTAGTGCATTGGCTGCTGCGTTACAAGCCGCAGCCCGTCCCTTTCCTGGAGCCGCATCCCAAACGATTTCATATTGTATCCGCGGCCCAAGAGCGACATGATCAGGTTCCGCGACTGGTAGTGGCACTTGGCGGGCTTGCTGCCGCGAATATGCACCACAAAGTGATCGGTTTCCAACACAATAAACGAGTGATGCGACTCGTGTTGAGCAGCCGGATCGAAGGTCTCCAGGTCGATAGGTTCAAATACGGCGTCTCTGTCATGAAGACACGTGTCAATAGCGGCAGCGTCAACGTGCTTGGGAACGAATATCGCAAAGTCGGGCATGGCAGCGGAGCTTGGGGCTTTGTAAAGGGCAGGATAATTTCGATGGCTGCGCGAAAAAGAAAGTGTTGAGATGGGACAAGGAAGCGGTTTTTCTTCTCCAGCTGCCACCGACCGCTGCATTTATAGCCCGAAAATGGCTGCGGAGGAATGCTGCAAAGGTGTCTGCAGATTTGCTTGGATCGACGGCCCGTGTGCAATTCATAAGCGGCAGTTTCTCACAAGCTCCTCAAGGTTACTATTTAATTGTAGCCCAAATATCTAAAAGCGTGGGTGCCCGCTCCTCCTCTCAGCTCTTTTCAAGGTTGATGGCCTGGCCGAACTTGCCGTAGAGCTTCTTCTTCAGCTCTTCCATCTCCGACTGAATCGACGTGATCTGGGTATCCAGCTCGTTGACGTGCTCGTCGGTGTCATCCTTGGCCTTCTCGACCCGCTCCTGCGCCTTTTCCACCGGGAACTGGATGAATGCGTCGCCAATTTGGTAGAAAACGGGCTCGTCTTCGTCGACCAGCTCAAGCTCCATGGCCAGGTCGTCCAGGAACTCCTTTTCCTCCTTCTGCTTCTTGTATTTTTCCTCGAGGTTGTCAACCCGAGAGTTCAGCTTGCTGAACTGGTTGATGCGCTCCTGGTCCTCCCAGGTGACCTCGGCGTTGCGCTCCTCTTCACGCTGAAGCTACACAAATATTCTGGCTCATGGGTTAGCAGCTTATTTTTCATCAGGGCCGGCCAAGCATCTGCGCCTTGCGACACCGTACCAACGGGAACCGACCGGAAGACATGGCAAATAGGTTGTACTGGATCGATTAGGGGCTGCGTAAACTGAGGTAAACCGCCAATTCGAGATCCATTCAGGTTGATTTAAACGCCCAACCGCAAATCATCAGCGGTTATAGGACATGAATGTCTGAGAAGGGCTGGCTGGACTGCGCACATTGGGTTTCTTCTCTGCTTTTCACGAATTTCAAAGCGCTTTTTCTGTTATCCATTTTTCTATCGCAGTACTGTTGAGCAAAAGAATGGTTCGTCAGGCGGAGCCCTCGCGCGGAATCAGCTCGGATGGAGCGCACATTGCCCAGTGGTTTAATGCGTTGCCCGTGTGCACGCGGTTTCTCCTTGAGGCAACCTGCGTGCTGACGCTGGTGGCCGGGTTCCAGCTTGTCCCTGGCTACCACATGGCGATGAGCTGGCCGGCAGTGACCGGCAAGTTCCAGCTGTGGCGGCTGGTGACCACGTTCCTGACCACCGGCCTGAGCATCAACGGAGTCATCCATGTCATCATGCTGTACCAGAACTCGATTGCGCTGGAGAAGGAGGAGTTTGGCGGGCGCACGGCCGACTACGCGTGGTTCATAATTTTCAACATGATTGCGATGCTGAGCGTGTCGTGGCTTACCAACACACGCTTCCTTAGCGGCGGGTTGCTGCTGGCGCTGGTCACGCTGTGGTCGCTGCACCGGCCGAACCAGATCGTAAAGTTCTTCTTTGGGTTCCGGTTCCCGGCGCGGTATCTGCCGTACGTGCTCATGGGCTTTGACATCTTGGGGAGCGGCGGGGCGTTCCCGTACGCGTCGTTCTACGGCTGGCTGGCAACGCAGGCCTACTACTACTTGTCGGTGGATTTGCCGGCGCGTGGTGGGCTCAACTACATCCCCACTCCGCAGCTGGTCTACCGGATCTTTGGGCAGGTGCGGCGGGCCGATCCGCGGTCGGTCTCGGCACGGATGGCGTCGACCAGCAACCCGGTCTCGGAGCGTCCTGGCGGCGGCCACGCGTGGGGCCAGGGCAGACGGATGAACTGAGATTTTTCAGCCAAGTGCTAGGACATTTTTATAGTACAGTTGTTGGCAGGTTATATAATCTCAAAGTAGGTACTTTTTGGCCAGGCTGTGGACCTTGGTGTCAAACGCCTGCGACTGGATGGGCGTGCTGGGGTCGTAAAACGGGTTCATGAGCGTCTTGACGAAGAGCTCGTGGCAGTCGACAAAGAACGACCGAATGGCCTCTTCGGACTTGACCTCGTGCAGCAGCATCAGCCGCACGTTGCTCGGCGTCACATACGCTGAGACGATCCAGTCGTTGTAGCTGTCGACAGCCTTTAGGTAGCAGGCGGTGTTTGCAAACAGCGCGTCCTCGACCAGGTCCAGGGCCGCATGCACCACGAATTGGTGCAGGTGTTTGTTCTCGGTTCGCTGCACGCCAAAGTCGGCCTCGTAAAGCGGCGAATCGGCGCTGCCGACAATAGCAAAGTAGTAGGTGGTGGCAGACATTTGCAAAGATGCGGTTGAGTCCTCCAGAGAAGAAACGCGCGTTTCCTTGCGAAGAAGGATCCGCTCTGCCTGATCAAATCCACGAAACGCGTTTTTTCTCGGTCAAGCTCAGCCTGAGGGGAGGCGTGAATTTTCGCTTTGCTCTCTCGTTTATTTTTCAATTTATCACTTGCTGTTAGCCCAATCGACTGTTTGAATACCGTGTAAATGGAGCCGGAGAACGAAGCACGGGCGCTGGAGCAGGCCGAGGCGCTGTACAGCGAGGCGGTGCACGAGACACCGCCCAATCGCACAAAACTGGACAATTTGGTCGATCTGCTATGCGACCACCCGCAGCTGCTCTACAAGACGTTCTTCACCAAGGCGCATGAGGCGGCGAGCATTGTGGTGGACGTGTGGCACGGCACAGGCGACATGAACGCCGACGACAACCTGTCAATCCTGACGCCTCCAGCAGCCTGGGGCTGGACGGTGATGGAGGAGACCATCTGCCATCCGCCGCCGCCAGAGATCCTCGAGACCAGGTATCCGCAGCTGGCGAAACAGTTTTTGGAGCTGGCTGGCCGGACGCTCGACCACACAGACAGCACGCCAGGCCTGATTGTGCGGCGGGCGGTCCAGTCACTGACGCGGTTTTGGCCCGAGATCATCAACGCATGCATCAGTCTGAAGACGACAAATCCGGTGTGGAAGGAGCTGTATGAGGCGACGCTGCGGCTGGCCGGCGTGCTGTCGCTGATGACGGAGCGCTCAGACGATCCAGCGCTGCAGATGCATTTGGTCAAATTTCTCGAAACCGAGGCCACAATATTTACCAGCTTGCCGAAGCCTGTGGCCAGCCAGCGCGGCACGCTGAACTTGGATATGCTGCCGGACAAGCACGCGTACATTGTCAAGGCCGATTTGGCGCGGCGCGGCGAGCTGGCGCGGCAGCAGCTGGTGCGTCTGCTGCCCAGCAGCGACCACATGCGGCTGTGCAACACATCGTTTATCACAGCCATCATCAACTCAATCGTGTACCTGATGAACTTGCGGCCGCAGTTCTGCCAGGAGCTGCTGGAGAGGCTGACCAACTGGTACGCGGTGATCAACTCGTCCGAGCAGACCATGACGCACCTGCAGCTGGTCATTATCAGCAAAACGCTGCGCATTGCGCTGCTGCATCTGTACACGCGCCGGTACATGGGTGCGTACTCGGAGGTGCTCGAACACACACTGGACACACTGGGCGGCCCCGAGTGGATCCGCTGGCAGGAACAGCAGACACGGGAGCGCGAACGCCGGCAGCGCCAGCGCGCCCGCGAGCGCGAGCTAGCGCCTCGCCAGCAGGTACCTGACGAGGGGCCACACACAGCGCGGTGGGTGCCGGCGCCAGAAGAGGGCCAGGAAGAGCTGGCATACCAGCCGGCGCCGGGTGCTGATGCCGATTTTGGCGTGCCGCCACCGCCAGATATGGCTGGCCAAAAACGATCCACGCGCGGCGATGCGGCCGACGACGACGAAGACGAGGAGAAGCAGATGCAGTTGCTGGAGGAGAGCGCCAAGCGGGTCAAACTTGAAGAAGATAAGGGCGCGCCGGCTCTGCCTGCGCTGTCGCCCGAAGAGGAGCAACGCCGACTAGAGCGCCAACAGAAGGCGCTGGCAGACGACAAGGACATTGAGGCCGATATGCAAGCGACGCTGTTGGCGACAAAGCAATTCGAGCTACCGGCAATGGATGTGATGACACCAGACATGCGCCAGGAGCACGTAATGGTGGCCATCCGCCGGGTGGTCGACGGCAGCCAAAAGCTGCGCGACTTTATTGAGCACAAGCGTATTTTGCAAGGCGCAACTACCACACCCGCGGCGGCGGGCGAGCAGCACACGCAGGTGTTGCCTAATGGGCTGAGCACCAACAGCAAGGTGCTGGAAGACAGTATGGTGATGCTGGTGCGGCTGGTGTCCCACTGCTACATCATGGCCTTTGAAGACTGCCGCGCCTCGGGCACGGCAGGCAACATGGGTCAGTCGACGCAATGGAACGAGATGCACAAGTGCGTCGAGAGAATTCTGCAGACCATCATTGAAGCACCGCGGTCACAGTTTGGGCTGGCCATGGTTTTGTTGTATGAGCTATGGATGTCTGTGGTCATCACGGATCCGACGCTGGCCCGCATGCCCAACCAGCCCGGCAACGAGTACACGGTGCTGGCACTGTACCTGGACTGGTGCGAGCGTATATTCGACGCAGTTGTCAAGTGCAGTATGGAATCTGCATCGACTTTGGCCACCGTTCCGGCAGCTGGCGGCGCCAATCCAGATGCTGCTGCTACAGAGCAGAATGGCGCAGCGGTGGTTCCCCAGCAGCAGCCGCAATCCCAGCTCGACGAGCTGATTCTGAACTTTATCAAAGAAGCACCCTATCTGCCGTCGGGATATCTATCTAAATTAGAAGAGTGCCTAAAGTCGCCGAGCACGGCCGCGTTAGGGTGCGTGACCCTCGAGCGGGCGATTGAGTTGCGGCCGCCCATCTTCAGCGCAGGTCTGGATATCTTGCTGACCTACAGCGTGCATCCGCACCGGGATACCCGCGTCGGGTGCATCCGTGCGGTCAAAAAGCACTATCCAAATGGCGAGTCGGCATCACGCATTGCCAAGGCGGCAACATCGTACTTTTCCATAGCCGTAGAGCGTGCGACTAAACAGTGCGCCGAGATGGAGGATAGCGTGGCCGCGGTGTTTGCCAAGGTCGACGAGGTTCCGCCAAACGGCGAGCAAGCATCGGCAGAGGGCATTGAGAATCGCAAGGCCGAGGCGCTGGCCGTGCGCAAGGAGGCAGAGCAGGCGATCGAGGCTGGTCTGGTCGTGCATATGGAGCTGCTGCTGGCGCTGAGCACCAAGGACTCTAGTCTGCTTAACCAGGTGTTCAAGCTCTATCGGGCCACGCCGCCGTCCGTCCAAGCCGCGATCCGGCGGATTATCACGCCGCTGGTAAAATCAATGATCAATACGCCGGCCAAGATCATACCGGTGATCACAGCGTTCCCTGCCGGCGCCGACACGCTGGCGCTGCGCATGATCTTCTTGTTGTGCTCGGACAGCACGCGTGTGCCGCCCAAGGAGCTGGTGCAGGCGGTGTTGACCATGTGTGACGTGCGCAAGCTGGATGGCAACTTTTTGGTGTTCCTAGTCAACGGAATGGACCGGGAGGAAGCGCTACGGCGACTGCCGATGATTGTCGGCCTGCTGAACGGCACCGAGGGCCCGCGGGGCCTAGTGCGCGAGAGCTTCATGCGTCTGACCACGTCGTATCTGAACCGCCCGAGCGTGCTGAGCCCGACGCAGCTGCTCATGGGGCTCCACGACCGCGGGGTAGTGGCCACTGGCGAGAGTGCTGTCGAGGCGGTGGCGGTGTACGAGTCCATGGCCAAGTCCGACGGCACGCCAATATTCTCGACCACGGTGTTTGACACCGCGTTGAAGCTGCTGTCTGAGCAGGAGAACGTGTCGCCGCTGATTCTGCGCACCGCCGACGCATACTACCGGCGGCGCAACGGGCCCGCAGGCACGGTGATCAAGCTGCTAAACACGCTCATCGAACGCAAGGTGTGGCAGATGGACGCCGGGATTATGCTGGAGTTTGTGAATAGCTTTAAGACGATGCAGCCGGGGACGCTGGCTCTGGTAAAGTCGATTCCGCCCGACGCGCTGAAGATGATGGTGGAGATGGACGCCCAGCTGGGCGCGTCGATCCGCGAATATGTCGGCAAGATGCCCGAGCCTGCGCGCAAGCCCTACAAATGGCTGTTCAAATAGCAGGCCTCCGCGCTCTGCACGCTGGGAGGATGAGGCGCTGTGGCTGGAACGAACGGCTTACTGGATGCCTTCACAATAGCATTTCCATTCCGAGTTCTAAAAGACTTCCTAATTCGATCAATTGTCCGGGCCACGTGCTCGGTTGTGCCACGGTTGTGGGCTGACGTGATCCGCTGCTGTTTGTTTAGACAGCCCGGCCAGCGTTCACTACTGCAGCACGAAAATGGTGTTTACATTTTCGCACACTGCAATGTGCAATGACGTGTGCTGCAGGCAGCAGACCAAAAGATCGACCGTGTTCAGGACCACGGAAGGCTGTTTGTCGTCGCCCCCACAGTCTGCTGGACGATAGATGGAATGCCAGAACAAGGAACGAAAGGGCTAAAAACCGGCTTATATTAGGCACGGTCTTCAATTGGGATGCACGGCCAACTATCGTGGTGGGCTTTTTCCCGGGCAGCTCGGCGTAGAAAGTGTGCGGGCACGAAACGGAGTAACCCGAAATCCAGGCGTGCCAGGATCGCGGTTGGTTATGTTGATCATTTCTTTTTCAGCGACCTGAAAAAGGCGCCGCTCGTGCACTACTCGTCTCGTGGCAGTCACTCCTTTCTGGAGCCAGCGAGAATGCCAAGTCCATGGAGTACCATTTCAGCAGGCACAGTAGCGGCTGCTGAGGAGCAATGGAGCATAGGCGTCACTTCGGCTGAAATGGCAAAGACGAGGGGAGGGGATGGTCAACTGCCGGACAGCACGCCCCCAATTGGCTTGTTTTTGGGAAGTCGCTGGGACCGACGTGCATTTTCCAGACCATCACGCGCCAAACAGCCCAGGCTGGACAGAGCGCAGTAGCTCTATAAATCATCCATCGATTCTTTCCTCTTCGGATACATTTTCTTACTCTCCCTCCCCCTTTCGCTTCCTTCACTTTCCCTCCTCCAATTTCTCTGCTTTTTTTCCTTCGAGACCAGCCCGTCCTCTTTCATCTCCCCTTTTTTCGTTTCCTTTTTGGCTGGTCCTGTTCATCTCGGCGTTTCGTCTTTTCCGGTGCTAAAAGGTAAAAAGTTAAACTGGGTGGAGTGTTAGCTCCCAAGGGCTTTGTTGCGGTCCACGAGGTGCTTTTTGTGGTCTGGGCGTCTTCTTTCTGAGAAAACCCATGTGCTTGGACTTTGCATGAGCATCGGGGGCGTTTGTGCTTTGGGGCATGTTTGCTATAATGCAAATTGGCCCGGTTCGTGTAGACTATTGAGCACTAAAAGGCACGCGCCGTGTCCTTTACGCGCTCTGGTGGACCTTTTGTCGACGGGTGGTCTTAACCCAACCTATTTATGCGCGTTAATGGGCTTCTTCTTCAACTCTCCGGAAAAAAAAACTCCTCATCGCTTGCAAAACCGTGTATATATATTCTAAACCGCAATATTCTCTGCTTTCATAGCCATTTCCCGCGTCAATACCCATCGCACTTAGTCATGATAAACGGCGTGATAAAGGCGGCGTTTGCTGCGTGGGCAATGGGGTCTGCAACTGTGCTGGCTCACAGTTGGACGGACTGCACCAAGTACGATCCGGTCAACCGCATGTGCCTCGGCTATCCGCGCGGCTACCCGGGACGGACGAACCCAAACACCAACACGCTATACACGTATCTGTTTAGCGGATCACCGGCCTCCCAGACCATGTGCAACCCAAAGCAGCAGGCGACAATGAACTACACGTCGGCGTTCCCCATTGCCACCGTACAGCCTGGCGAGACCGTGTACACCAGCTGGGAGCAGAACGGGCATTTGAACAACGCCCACCCGACCAAGGTTGACATTCTGTATTACCCGGACGCCAGCAAGCAGTTTGCCGATGTCACCGAGCGCAACACGGCGATGGTCGCGGGCACCATGGACTTTGCCACCGATGCCAACTGCTACAACCCGGCCGACCCGAACAGCGTGTGCTTTGGCAGCTGGACCGTGCCGACCGACCTGGTCCCGGGAAACACCTACCACTTTGTATGGTTCTGGTACTTTAACCAAAACCCCGCCGGCGAGTGGTACTCGACGTGCTTTGACCTGAAGGTCGAGTCGACGTCGCATGTGGTTGCGGCCAAGCCCATGGCGCAGCTGCTTGCGCTGGGCGCTCCGGATCTCGGCTACGCCCTGGGCATGACTGACACGATTTTGAGCAAGATTGCCGATGTTACGTCGCTGGGCGGCGCTTCGTCGCCGTACAGCAGTGCCGAGCCCACGTCGTCTGAAGCCCCCATGTCGTCTCAAGCGCCGGTGTCATCCCAGGCGCCTGCGTCTTCTCAAGCCCCAGCGCTGCCTATGTCGTCAGCGCCGGCCGAATCTGCCGCGCCATCGTCCTATTCGCAAGCTCCGTCGCCCTCGCCGGCAAAGTGCATTATGCGGCCTGTAACGAACTAATTTCATTGACAAACTGGCGATATTTAACGCGCGCCGGGTTCCGCATTCCCTCAACCCAGGCAAGCTCCTGGGGCTTCGACGATCCAGTATCTTCCTTGTGTGTGTTATAAAATAAACAGTGGTCCAAAAAAACAACCTGCTCTTACTTCTTGTAGTCCTTTGGGCCCAGCATGTCCTCGGGACGCACCCACTGGCCAAACTGCTCCTCATTCAGCGAGCCCAGTGCAACAGCAGCCTGCTTCAGCGTGGTGCCTTCCTTGTGGGCCTTCTTGGCCGCTGCCGCCGCGTTGTCGTAGCCAATGTACGGGTTGAGCGCGGTCACCAGCATCAGCGACTCGTGCAGCAGCTTGTTGATCCGCTCCTTGTTGGCGCGGATGCCATCAACACAGTTCACGCGGAACGACTTGCTGCCGTCCGCCAGCAGTCTGACCGAGTGCAGCACGTTGTAGATCATCATGGGCTTGAACACGTTCAGTTCAAAGTGCCCGTTGGCCCCGCCCATCGTGACCGCAGTGTGGTTGCCCATCACCTGCGCGCACAGCATGGTCAGCGACTCGCACTGCGTCGGATTCACCTTGCCCGGCATAATCGAGGATCCGGGCTCGTTCTCGGGCAGCTGGAGCTCACCCAGGCCGCAGCGCGGGCCGCTGCCGAGCAGACGAATGTCGCTGGCAATCTTAAACAGCGACACTGCAACAGTGTTCAGCTGGCCCGAGGCTTCGACCAGCGCGTCATGGGCTGCCAGCGCCTCAAACTTGTTCGGCGCCGAAACAAACTTGTAGCCCGAAATGCGCGAGATTTCCTCCGCCATGCGAGTGTCGAACCCAGTGTACGTGTTCAGGCCAGTGCCAACGGCAGTGCCGCCGATGGCCAGCTGCGACAGGCGCGGGACTGCTGCCTCAATGCGCTCGATCGCGTTGCTCAGCATCTGGGTGTATCCAGAGAACTCCTGGCCCAGCGTCAGCGGCGTCGCATCCTGCAGATGGGTCCGGCCAATCTTGATAATCTCGGCGAACTCGTCCTGCTTCTTGGCAAACGCGTCGCGCAGATCGCGCAGAGCCGGCAGCAGCTTCTGGTTGATCTCGGTCACTGCGGCAATGTGCATGGCGGTCGGGAACGTGTCATTCGACGACTGGCTCTTGTTGACGTGGTCGTTCGGGTGCACGGGCTTCTTGGATCCGAGCTCGCCGCCGAGGATCTCAATCGCGCGGTTGGCAATGACTTCGTTGACATTCATGTTCGTCTGGGTGCCCGAGCCCGTCTGCCACACGACCAGCGGGAAGTGCTCCATAAGCCGGCCCTCAATCACCTCCTGCGCCGCCTGCTGGATCGCATCGCTGGCCTGGCTGTCCAAGCCAAAATCGCGGTTCACAATCGCCGCAGCCTTCTTCAGCACGCCCATCGCCTTGATGACGGCGTCGGGCATCCGGTCGGTGTCGGCGCAAATGTCAAAGTTCATCTTTGAGCGCGCGGTCTGGCAGCCATAGTACTTGTCGGCAGGCACCTCCAGCTCGCCCATCGTGTCGCGCTCGACGCGCGTCTTCTACACGCGCAAACCAACACAAGCAGACCAAATGGTCAGTAAACCTGGAGATGGCGTCTGTCCATAACAATCACATAGGGATCGCAGCCAAAGAAATATAACTGCTCTCAACGATGCGTTACCAGTAGCCGGGATGCCGAGGCAGAGAAGGCGCGAGCAGCACCAGGAGCCGCCTGCATCCTGGTGGCTGCCACGGCGCCAGAAAGAATGACTTGGCGGAGCTAGCAGGTAAAAAACCACCGGTAAATAGGACGTTAAACTGCTGTGTTTTAAAATGGCGCTGAAGAAGAAAGTGCTATGCTATAACAGGGCATACTTACAGCGGCGCCGCTCTTGAGCACGGGGCGGATAGACGAAGCCATGGGGGGTTGTAAGCTTGGTAGAAACAAGATAAGTATTGGGTGTGAAGCAGTAGAGCAGAAAAGCAAGAGCGACGCGGCATGCAGCCATCGGAGAATTGGCCCTTATCTGCACAGCAGCTGGTTGGCCAGCTAATTGATCAACTGGTATTTCCGAGCCGCCATCGTGGCCCATGCGCGGAACTGCGCTTATTGCTGAGGATGCGGAGCAGGGGCGAGTTGATAGCTGGATTTGTGCCTGATTGCGGATCGGATCACCGAGGCCGGCGCTGGCTGGCTTGCAGTGCCGTTGTGCTCTTTTGCCTCAACAAAAGTCGGAATTGTTGCGAATCGTTTGTGTTAATTGGTGCCCGTGTCAGGACAGCAGTAAGAAGGATGGCGCCCAACTTGACGCCTGAGGATAAGGAGCGGATGATGACGCCGACGCCGCCGGTCGAAACGCCAGAGCTGTCGCCCACGCTGCGAATGGCGTCGCTGACCCGGCGGGAGGAGAACACTGTGATCGAGCTCCGGCGAAACCACGCCTACACGCGCTGCGCCGAGGCGATGCGCACGTTCTCCGAGTGCAGCACAGAGTACACGGTCGGCGTAGTGTGGAAGTGCAAGGAGCTGAAGGACATTATGAACGAGTGCCTGCGCCGAGCAAACACGGTAGAGGACATGGACCGTGCGCGCACGCTTGTTTTGCACAAGAAGATGCAGAGGCTGGAGGAGAAGAAGAACAAACCGCGCACACTCATGTGAGTGATCCGTTGCCATACTTTTGCCGAAACCTCGCCGAGTTTTTATAAATATTTCTTCAATCATCGGCAAAATCGCCCGGAGGGTTTTTTTGCAGAATCTTTGAGAATGTATTCTAAACGACACAAGACGACAGCAGACGCAGGATCAAGTGGCACTGCACAGCTCAGCGATGAGGCCGGGTTTATTCGCAGCTACTACGGCCGTGCAGGCGCCGAAAGCACGTTGCAGAGGGCGCATATGCGCGAACAGCTGCCCGCACACAAGCACCGACTGCAGCTTCTGTACGCGATTGAAACCTACCCAGTGACGATAGTGGTGGGCGAGCCAGGATCGGGCAAATCCACGCAGCTTCCGCAGTATCTTTACGAAGCAGACTGGGCAGCGGACGGCAAGACGATTGCCTGCACCCAGTCCCGACGCGTTGCGGCTGCCATGCTTGCCCAGCGCGTTGCAGACGAAATGGGTGTTGAGCTGGGCACCACGGTTGGATATTCGGTGCGTTTCTCGGATGCCAGCAACCCACAGCAGACTCGGATAAAATACATGACCGATGGAACTCTGGTTCGCGAGTGCTTGGCCGATCCCTTGCTCAGCGCGTACTCTGTGGTGGTGGTTGACGAGGCGCAAGACCGCAGCATAGCTACCGACACACTGCTAGCATTGCTCAAAAAGATATTAGTTAAGCGGAAGAACGACCTGCGTGTTGTCGTCTCGTCGGCTTCGCTGGACGCCGAGCAGTTCCAGGCGTTTTTTGGGCTGGGCAGCTCGGCAATTGTCACTATTTCCGGGCAGCAGTTTCCGGTCGATACCCACTATCTTGCCGCACCATGCGAGAGCTATCTCACGAGTGCAGTGGAAGCCGTCATCAGCATCCATGAGCACGAGCCGCCCGGCGATATCCTGGTATTCCTTCCGGGCAAGGATGACATTGCCGCAGCAATTGACGAAGTCGGCGAACAGATTCACCGTAACCGCAGCCTCGAATCGCTGGTGCCATTGCCCATGCATGCGGGACTGTCAGTTGAAGAGCAAAAAGCTGTGTTTGATCCGCTACGTAGCCAAATGCGCAAAGTGGTGTTTTCGACCAATGTTGCCGAAACATCGGTCACGATCGACGGGATTCTGTATGTGGTCGATTGCGGATTTGTAAAGCAGCGGGTGCTTGACGCAACAACCGGACTGGATAGACTGGTTACGCAGCCGATCTCCAAGTCTTCGGCAAAGCAGCGCGCGGGCCGAGCGGGCCGAACGCAGCCTGGAAAGGTATATCGGCTTTATACCCAGGATGCGTTCAACTCGTCGTTATTTCCCCAGCATGACGTTGCTGAGGTTTGCCGGTTGTCGCTAGCATCCATGGTGCTGACACTCCAGGCTCTCGGCGTCACCAACTTGGTGAGATTTGATTATTTCCAACCGCCACCGCCAGATCTGCTATCAAAGGCACTTGAGGAGCTGGCTAGCCTTGGTGCTATTGATATACAGACTGGCGTGCTGACTCCAGAGCTCGGTCTACATCTGGCTGAGCTTCCACTTGACCCTCAGCTGGGCACATGTCTGCTGAACAGCATGCACCGGTTTCCGTGCGCTCGGGAAGCTATTGCAGCAGTGGCAATGCTGTCTCTCGGAGAATCGCCGTTTGTAGTACCCAGTGGGAAGCAGACCGAAGCTCTTGAAGATAAGCGCGACTTTATGGTTCAAGAAGGCGATGTGCTCACATTTGTGAACGTGTTGCTTGGATACCAGGAGACGCCACCTCGAGCGCGGATGCAATGGTGCCGCTTACACTTTATGAATGCTCGACTATTAGAGCAAGCCAGTCGCATTTGTCGTCAGCTTGAGAGCTATCTTGTCCGGATGGGATGTGTCAGCCCGCTAAAATTGACCTGTGGTCGCGACCATTTCCTGCTTCAAAAGTGCTTGCTTTCTGGACTCTTTGCCAACGCAGCAAAACTGGACAAATCAAGTGGCCAATACCGACTTGTTCGCGGAAATTTAGCAGTCGATATCCATCCAATGTCGGTTTATTTTCCACAAGACAAAAGACCAGAGTATGTTGTGTTTGCTCGCGCGATGGAGACTACCAAAACGTATATTCACGGAATTACATTAATTGAGCCAGAGTGGCTGGCAGAAGTTGTCCCTGGCTACTATTCATCTAAATAAAAGCTGATAAACTATGCTGCTACCAGGGCTTAACAGTGTGGAATTGCAAATATGGAGAAACGTTACTGGGCGACCATCCTCGCTAACAAGCAAATGACTGGTTAGATACGTGTTACAGCAATAAAAGTACCAAGTAAAAAAACAAAACCACATCTAAGAAATTATCGCCAACACACTCGCAGTTCACTCGGCCAAAATAAATGGCACATACTCGACGTGTTCGACCTCCTCGGCCTCCCACCGGCGCCGATTTCCCTGGCGGCGCAGGCTCCTGCGTCTGGCCAGTATAACAGCCGCCAGCATTCCCAGAAAGGCCATTGCCACCGACAAGCCAAACGCTTCGCGGTAGCACACGCCAGCCGGACACTTTGACGGGTCCTGGTCAGGCAAATTACGATCGTACACGCGGCCAAAGAATGCACCCAGCGCCTGGCCGCTGAATCCAACGGACAAACCGGCCAGGCCCCAGTTTGACCCAAAATGCCGGGTGCCAAACCACACGCTCACCAGCGTTGGCACAAATCCAAAGATAAAGCCGTAGCTTAGCCCAGTCAACGCGCTGCCCACCAACAGCGACGGCAGCGAGTCCGACGCAGCCACTACAACCTGCGCCAACATTACACAGAACGTCACCAGCACCAGGATCCCGCTACGAGGCAGCGCCCACACGCGCTTGCACGTATCGGCAATCAATCCGATCGCCAGGCGCCCTCCAAAGCTGCCCAGGCTGACCACAGCCACGTGGTGGTTGATCAGCCGCTGCACTGCGCTGGGCTCTGGGTGCTCAGCTGACGAGTAATATAGTGCATTGACCATCGTGCCAACGTTGTTGTTGTAGAAGACGCCGATACCCCCGCATAGGAACAGCACCAGCATTAGCAGCTGCGCCTCGGGATCGCGCAGGTACGCGAGCCCGCCCAGATCCCGCGCAGTATCGTAGTCAATGCCATCGATTATGGCCCGCGATGCCGGCGGTGGCATCTCGCTAGTGCCATTTGCCACTGCCGCTGCCGCTGCCGCCGTTGCGCTGCTGACCGACGATGAGCCGACTCCGGACGCGCCGGCCCGAGCGGCAGCCATAGTCTTAGTCACAGCGCCGTACCCAGGCGCAGAAGTATCGGCTACCAGCGCCTGCTCCTCGTCCTCGGACTCTTCGCTTAGCAGCCCCGAGCTGCTGCTGCTGCTGTCGCTGGGCGCACGCGCCACCACAAAGCCCGGTGGCACCTCGCGCCGGAACCGGCTCGGTCCAAACCCGACAACAAACAAACACGCGCTGGCGACCGCCGATGTCGTTAGCCCCAAGCACGACAGGAAACGCAAATACCCGAACGTATCCGGCTCATCGCCGCGCGCAAAAAACACCGTGTTCACGTGCGACAGCACGAACGGAGACAGCCCGAAAAACGCAATACACAGGCTGACAGCGCTCCCGCGGTTCTGCTTGAAATTCTTGGTGGTAGTAGTCACTGCCGCCATGTTGGCTGCTTGCGCGGACAGTCCGACAAGAACCATGTACAGCGCCAGTACCAGCCAGTGCGGAACTGACCACGCGCCACTATATGTGTAGGCCAACGATGAGAACGCCGTAAACGAGCCCAAAGCGGCAAATACCGAGAGCACCCGGGGACCAACCGTGTCGGCTGCCCACCCAAAGAACGGACCCGAGAGCAGCAGGCCGTAGTTTGCCGAGATTGCCACCACGTTGCTTTGCGTGCTGGTCAGCCGCAACCGGTGCGACAGCGCCGGCCCGTAGGTTGAGAACAGATACACTGTGCCGGCAGTGGTCGTGGCCAGGCACGCGCCCAGCATGGCCACCGTTCGCCGCGCATGTCGCTGGCTGCGCAAGGCAACGGCGTCCATGTCAAGTATAGGCACTCCTTTTACTCCTCCTCGCTAATAAACAATGACTTGGACTAGTATCGCCAACACAGTAGAATAAAGATGAAAGAGAGTCTCTGGCAAGCAAAGCGCCAAAAGAAAACACCGCCCCCGCCCTGCCCCCTTTAAATTGCCGAGAATGCACGTGGAAGGCGCCAGCGGCTGACGTCACCTGACCCTTGCATCGCGGTTTTCCCGTCTCGATCGAGGGATCCGTGGTTAGATCATCGCTTACATGAACGCCGCCCAGCCAATGTACATTTGGCTCAGCAGCTTTGGATCCGTCGCGTCGGCAATCAGCTCGTCCACCTGGCCCTCGATTGACAGCGGCATCTTGCCGTGCAGCCTGCCTTGCAGTTTTTTGCGGATCACGTTCAGGCACCGAGTCGCCTTCTCGTTCGGCTGCTGCAGCTGCTGTTGCCGTAGCAGCTGCAAATTGGCGTCTTTGGCACGACTGGCACGCGTCGCGCGCTTGTTCCACTCAACCAGCGGATCATGCAGGAACGACTCGAGCACTGACATCAGCGCGTCCCGGTGCTCATGCAACAGACGCAGCGTCATTTCACACGACTTGCGGAAGACGCCCTCGTAGCCTGTCGCGCCCATCGCGTCAACCATGTTCTGCGTCAGCCGGAACGGCACCTTCTCGGGCTTCTCCAGCGTCATGCCCTTTTCAAACAGGCAGTTAAAATCGACGTGGACCACCGAGCCCGAACGCTCATCCAGCAAAATGTTCTCGCAATGCCGGTCGCCCAGCCCCAGGATGTGGCCGACCATCGACATTACCGCGGCACTGCGTGTGAATCCCGTGCGCGCAGCCAGCCACGCCTGTGCATCGGCAAACTGGCTTGCAAACCACTCGTGCATGACCGGCGGAAACATCGGTAGTATCTTGTCGGTAAACACCGCTTCGGATCCGGAGCCCGCTGCATCCAGCTGGGCACGCACTTGCGCCATCGAAATCGAGATGCCACGCTCCTTGTACAGCTTCAGCAGTACGTGGCGAATGCCTGTAGTCGCTGGCACCCACTCAATTAGCCCGCACTCTTCGTTCAGTGGCACCACCGCATAGGTGCGCACGTGCAGCTGCCGCGGGCGCGTGCGCGCGTCAGCCGTTAGCAGCTGGTTAATCATCGCGTTGACTTCCATCAGTCGCGCGTCATTGCGCAGATCGTCCTTGGGCTTGCACAGGAAGCTGTAGCGACGGCCGTCAGAACCCACGCACGTAATCTTCTTTGGCCGTTGCAGCGAGTGCATAATGTCGACCGCATCTTCAAAGGAGCTTAGCGTGGGTAGGTCGGCTGCAAACGGCTGATGCAATGCCGCGCGCTGTGATGCCGTGGCGTTCGCTCTAGAGCTGCTGGGCGCTGACTGCTGCTGTAGCGCCAAAACTTCAACGTCGCCAGGCGCGTCGGGCAGCGTCGGCACCAGGCAACGCTGCAGCGGCAGCACAATGTCAATTGGTGCAGCACGAGCCAACGCCTTAAAGTCCCGCGACATGTGCATGGTTGTGACGCTGCGCGCCGGCGCCGCATTACACAGCCCCAGCAACAGATCGGTTAGCGCCGTCGCCTGCTGCACCAGCTCGCCCACGCCCATCCCAGACGCGCTGCTCTTTAAGCGCGCCTTGGCCAGCAGCGCACTTGCCCGCGAGGCACGAGCAGCATACGTCGAGCGCTGCACACCCACCAGCTGCCACAGTGCTTGCTGTGGATACAATTCCAGCACACGCAGAATAATCATCTCCAGCAGCTCGTGCACGTCGTCGTTTGGATGGCAAATACGCGACACCAGCTGTGACAGCACAACCAAAAAGCTGTATGCAGGCAGGCGGCGCGCCATGTTTGTCATCGTGTGGTTTGCCGACCGGAAGCGGTCCACCATGAGCGATTTCTTTGACTCGGGTTGCCGCAGGGCATTGGCGCCAAAATCCATCCATACCGTGAGCAAGCGTGGTAGCGCGCGGTGCAGGTAGCGCGTGCTGCGCATGACTGCGCGGCTGTAGTAGCGCACAACATAGTATTGCAGAGTGCACATGTTGTTGCTGAGGTTGTTCTGCTGCGTCTGCGACCAGTCCTGGCTGTCCTTCTCGGACATTGCCACAAACATCGTGTCGTACAGATGCGCAATCGCATATTGCACGCGGTCACTATCCAGAGCGCGCGCGGCCCGCTCGTACTGGCGATGCAAGTGCACCGTACCCAAGGAATGCGTCTCCTCCTGCCACCGCGTCTGCAAGAACATTGCACGCGAAAACGCTGCGCGTGTTTCATCCGCCGTCTTGTACGCACTGCCGCCGCCGGCATCGGACTCGTTGTCGCTTTCGGCGCCCAGCTGCAGTTGCGTGCCCAGCGTGTCACACACGCGCCGTACGCATGCAATTGCGTCGGCTGCTCGCCCTTCGCTCCACAACACCTGCGCATGCTCAATCTGCAACAGGGGGGCCACTACCCCCGCCGCGCTGCCCGCACGCGCGTCCGCAAACGTCAGTAAGCTCAGCGCCGCTGCGCCGTTTCCGCCAAGCCGCGCCAGCTGCGCTGCTTGGAGCCGTGTGCGTGCTGCCAGCGCCGCCGCTGCGTCCCCACACTCGCACGTTCCCGCGCGCTCGCGGATCATGTCGTACACTCCTGCTTGCATTGACAGCACCGGCTCCTGTGCTGCGTACGCTGGAGCTATACATGCGATACGCGCACGCCACTGCGCGTCCAAAGTGCCCAGTGCGGCACTCAGTTCTGTACACGTATGGGGCTGCGCTGCGGCCAGGTTGCCCAGGCTTTGCGCTGCCAATGCGGCGTCACCCAGCATATGTGCGCGTATCTCGCTATCAGCCTTGTTCCGGCTGGCTCCCCCGCTGTTGCTCAGCTCGCGACCCACTGCATGCAGCCCACGCGTTGCCAATGCCACCAGTGATGATGAGTCGGCGCGCAGTGGTTGCCGGTCGGCGTCTAGCGGCAACGTAACGGCTTTCAGCGGGAGCTGATCTCCATCTGCCACCACATTTAGCAGTAGTGCGCCAACCGCCGCATCGAACGGTGCATTGGCCGTTAAATCCCGCTGGCGCACCCAGTCCCAGCGTCGCAGCCGCCATGCCGCGGAATCGCAGGCCGCCTCCAGCCCAGCGCCATACGCTGCCGCCCACGCGCCCTCCCACTGGCCCATGTGCTGCAGGCACGCAATCCAGCGCTCCGTGTCGCCGTTGCCTGCGCGCAAAAGGGCTTCGTGTCCAATCAATGCGTGCGCCCAGTCGCCCTCCAGCTCGTGTCGCCGCGCCGTCAACCGCGCATCCGCGTTGCGCCGGCACTGCTCCGCGCCCGCCACGCCGTCGGCGTCGCCCAGCGCCAAGTACAGTTCTTGCAGTCGAGCCACCACTGTGTCGTCAACGCGCTTAAACAGCGTCGCGTGCTCGGCGCGCTGCCACTGCTCTGTATACTGCACCGCGCGCGCCAGCTGGCCGCACGTCGCTGCTGCCCGCGCAACTGTGTCATAGGGCACTGCACCCAGGATCCGTGTCAATGCGCGCTCCCCCGCACCAGCCGTCCCTGGGGTCCGGCTGCGCCGCCCCGCTGCCCGTGTTAGCTGCTGTGCTCGGACTTGCGCATCACACGCATCGAGCAGCGCCAGTGTTGCTGTACGACACCGCTGGAGCTGATCTGCGGGCATGCGTAGTTCTGCATCGCAGTCCAGCACCGTGAGCAGCTCGTCCAGAACTGCGTCGGCATCTGGGTCGTCGTCATCAACCGCAATTGGCGCGGCACCCTCGTCCTCTTGCAACCGCTGCAGGCTGTACTGAAACACGGCCTGTGGCAGCATGCTCTGCAGCAGCTCAGCCGCACCTTCTTTGACTGCACCCAGACTAGCGCGCAGTAGGTCAGCCGCCGGTGACGGCCGCAATGCCTGCGCCAGTTCTGTGATCCATGCGCGCAGCCACTGCACCTGCGTAGTGCTATTGCGTACGCACGCTATCCGCGCGCCAGTGCTCGCTGCACGCCGTGTCGATTGGATGGTGTACTGCGAATCTAGCAGCGGCCGGATAGTTGCCCGCACCTCCGCTGGCAGCATCTCCCACCGCTGCCGCAGCTGCACCGCTCGGTTCTCAGCCCCGGCCTTTTTGCGCTTGGTACTGGTTGTAGCCTTGGCTTCAGCCTCAACGACGCCCGAGCTAAAGCCAACAAGTCGTAGCAGCTCCTGAATGCTGTACGCTGTGAACATCTGTACGCTTGGCGACGGTGCCATTTCAAACGCACGCGCCAGATGATCCACTACCAGTGTGCATACAAACTCCACACGCTCGTCCTCGTCGTTCAGGTCGCGAAGCCCTGGTGCCACTGCACCTGGCTCGCGTGGCTCCTCCAATGGCGTATTTGTCTGCTCAAAGTTGTGTATATCCACAGCGCCAATTGCGCCTAGGCTCGCCGCGCAGGCTGCCGCTGCCATGTCGCCTAGCGCGCCGCTAACGCCGCTGCCTGCCCGCAGCGCATTGACAAGTGCAGCGATAAACTGCGCGTCGGATTTGATGTCGCCTTGGCTCTCCAGAAGCAGGGCTGACGACTGCTGCGCCTCGGATGGCACAAACGCCGCCTTCCATGCCGTTATCTGCGTCATGTTCTGCTGTACCAACGCATATATCTCGCGCGCAGCACACAGTACGACTGTCGCATCGTGTGCCGCCAGCAATTTACGTAACGCGTCCAGTCGCTGCCGCAATCCGACTCGCTTGCCCAGCTTGTGCATAACAGTGCGGCTCGTCGCCAGCAGCGGGTGCTCGGGCACCGGGCACATGTGCGCGAAATGCTTCTTGATTGCTGAGCGGTGCAGAGCTACAACCCGATCAAGCGCCTGGGCGATTGCCGGTCGGTCGGTGTCCGCGGCAATAAATGCGCCCAGCAGCGGCACCAGCAGCGCGTTGACTTGGTCTGCTGACAACTTCACCGCTTGGAGCGTCTCTGCTAGCACTACCCACGCGTCCAACGCACTCGCTGCGAGCGGCCCGCTGAGTGCTGGCGTCAGCGTTGCCACCACATTGCTGGTATGCCTTGCCGTCTGTTCGCCCAACAGCTCTATCAGCCCGCCTACAGCGCGTACGCCTTGTTTTCGCCTGTGCTCGCCCTGCGACGCCGCGCCAGGCTCACGCAGCAGCTCGTTCATGTAGGCCAGCACACCGAGTATGTGCCGCGACATAAACGCGGATAGTTCTGACGACTCTGCGCCCACGTCACTGTTTGCCTGAACAATATCTGCCATGCCTTGGCTGCCGGCCACCTCGCTGGATCCGTCCAGGATGCAACGCACCGTGGCAACCGCACTACGCGCCCGTTGCCGCATCACAAGCGCCTCCTCGCCCAGCGCCAGCACCAGATTGAAGATTAGCTTGACCGAGCACGATCGCAGCAGACCTGGGATGTTCACCTCAATCTGGGCCTGGTCCATCTCCGACTCGGCCGACAGCAGGCTGACAAATCGTGCCATTGCTTGCTGCATAAGCTGCTCGTCCATCAAGAATATCCGCGAAAATATCGATGCTGCCTGATCAACGCACACCACCGGAAGTCGGACGTCCAGAATGCCAGCCACGGCCTTCAGCGCCGTGTCGTTGCCCCAGATAAACAGATCCGCCACAATTTCTGCCTGGAACTGCCCGAGAAATGCCGGCGCAGTGGTTCCCAGCATCTGCATGCACTGCATAAACGGCGCACCGGGCGTCCGGTGCTCTAGCGTCGCCGCCAGCGTACTAGCAATGCTCCCGGCAAAGTGTAACAGTAGCTGCGCCAGCGGAACCTGCTGCGCTTGCGACACTGCAAGCAGCTGCTCCATGGCCACCGCCCGCAGAAACACATTTGCCGAGCAGTAGTGTCGCACAAGGAACGGAAGCACGCTGCGCATTGCGTCACCCGTCATTTGCGCTATCTCGCCGATGCTACCTGCCACCAGCGCCAGCGCCTCCACGACAATACTCGGGCCATGCAGATCGTGCTCTAATTTGCCCATGATACGCATCGTCTCGACCTGGTTTGCCTGCTTTGTCTGTGTAACCGCACTCGAATCTCCGGGCAGCACTTGCGAATACGACACAATTGCATCTCGCGCAGCCATCCGGATTTCGCGATTGCTGCTTGACAGCCGCCGGATTATGCCCTGGCCCAGCGGCGATGTCTTTAGCGCGATCTCTTCGGGCGGCGCATGTCTGACAAACCGGCACGAGTTCCGCACAAATCGCGCAGACCCCGCTTCGTGCTGCCGACTGGAGGCTATAAACCAGTACGGCAGCCAGTCGCTCAAGGTCACCTCCTGCCGGGCGTCCGCCGCTGGAACAATTGTGTTCGACCGCTGGCAATCGCATTTTGTGCACGAGTACACGCTGCATACGGCAATAATATCGACACTAGCGCCGCCAAGTGCATTCCAGAGGACTCCAAACACGTCCTGCGAGTTTGTGCCCTGATTCGACTCTTCGTTGTTGTCCATTTCATCGAGCTCCTCGTTTTGTGGGCAATCTTTTAGCGCAACTCGCAGGCTGCCGGCGCGTGCGCACGATACAAAGCCAATTGCGTAAGCAACCACCTCGAGCAGTTTTGCTGGATCGTCTACCGTGATCCGCGGCTTTTCGGTAAGACCAGTATACCCATCATTGCCTTGTTTGTCCGTGTGGAAGCAAAACGCGGGGAACAGTGACCACGCAACGAGTCGCAGCTCCGGATCTCTAGATAGGCACCAGGAGTATGCGCGGGTTGTCCACGGCAGGTAAATCCCCGAATAGCTAGTCGGAATCAGCGTCAGCGCAATAAGAGATATTTTTGCGCTAACCTGGCCTACAGCCTGCAGGGTGCGTCCACAATGGCCGAGATCCGACAAAAGCGGTATATCGGTAGTGGCTAGATTCTTGTCGAGGCGTTCCAGCCGCACTGCCAACGGCAAGGCTACCAGGAACATTTCTTGGTCGGTGAGTTTTTGGTGAGACCTGTCCGCCATGTCTAATCAAGTACCGTTTCGAATTAGTAGCCAGAATGAGCTCACCAAGGTATGAATGTGCTTGGATATGTATTTATATTTCTTGCAAACAAGTGCCGCCAACGGCAACTCGCATCAAATATATGACATTGAATAAAAATAATAACCACACGAAACACGCGCAATGCAAGAAAAGTAGTTCAAACGCACATATATACACGCACCCGGACAAATTGGTCTACGTACATTCGGCATGTCTGGCAATGAGCTCCACCAGATACTGGTAGACTTCGGCAAATGAGCGCTGCACCGACTCTAGCTCTTCGTTCTCCGCCAAGCTGTCAACGCATTCAGCCTACACAAATATACACTGCATTTAGCCAGCTATATCCCCGTATCGCAACTTCGCCTTTAACACACGCGATGTGCTTACCTGCTGAAGCTTATGGACCACATCGCCAACGTAGTTTAGCACCTGGCCATAAGTTTGCTCAAACAGATCGCGTGCCAGCGGGGTTGCAAACAGCTGCAGTTGCTTCAGTCTTTGCACCAGTTGAACGGCCGCGTCCATCATGCACGCTAATGACACGCTCTGGCCCTGCTGCAGAAGAGCAGCAATCGTGTTTGCACACGTCTGTTCGGCGGGGATATGGGGCGTAAGCAGCGAATGGAGCATTGTTCCCTCGTTTCGCAGACGTTTCCTACAACGCTTACACAAGAGTTAGCGTGGGTACTGACCGCTTGTTTATGCTGGATTCTGCTCGATAAGCCACGTACCTTTCGGGGGAGTCCCACTCGACACCAAGCTCGCCATTACGCTTAGCCATATTGCTAGTGTCCAGAATGGCGTGCAGTGATGTCAATCGCTTACGGCTCCAGAACTTTGAAGAATGAAGAACGCAAATCGGAATGCAGAATATGAAATGCGAAAACGATAAAGCAAAAGGGGAAAACGTGAAGCCGGAAACGCGCAGCTCAAGCGGTGCTTTTTCAAAAGGCGGGCCGAGATTCCTCGCGCGTTGATTAGAATAAATTGTCCTAATCAGTGCTGCGCAAATATGCGCTATTGTTGCAACAACGCTAAACAACACAAGCCAACGTAGTTGTGATGATTCTAATATTTATACCAACGTATGGCCAAAAAACTGACCTTATTATTTATTCACTATATCAAACGTAAAATAAACCACAGCAGCACCAAGCTCATACAGTTTCATTGATGTCTCGATGTCATTACCTGCATAAGTTACCTTCTCGCTGGCGCTGTCAAAGGAAGCACTTGTTCCAACCAGTAGATCACTAATGGTGCGGAATGTCTTTGTATACTCATCTGTATATCCCCTATCACCACGCTTGAAGCACACTTTGGCTGGTGCCCCATATGTCAGCACTATATCAGCTCCATTATCAAAATCAGCATTCACCTGCTGAAGGGATGCCAATGTGCCATAAACATAGGGTGGATATGTGTCATTTCTAATAAATGCACCAGTATCATTGTACTCCCCACTGTCTTTGCAATCTTTTAAATACGTTGGCCACAACTCATCAGTGATATCACAGCTATACTCGCCACCAGGTGCATTATGTATCTTCAGTGTGTACATCTTCAGATAAAGTAAGCAAGTGTAAGAGTACAGAGTAAAAGTTTCGAAATAAGAAAAGAAAAGAAAAGAAAACACCTATCCAGCTGTGAGCACATTGACTCAAGCTGCCAGTATGCTCAAAGAGCCATGACTTTAACCCTGCATTGCTGTTAATTTAAAAATCCAATATGGTGAATGGCTACTTACATCCTAATAAGACAGCTGATCTAATCCTCCAAATGGCCACTTTGAATGGGAATTATTTTCTTTGAAGGAAAGTTTTTTGTAAAAGAAATATAATTTTATTCAGCCTTTTTCTTTTCTGCTACTAACCAGGATTTATTGCAGTTCTTCTCTCTTGATTATTTTTAGACATACTTTTCTACTCTTCACTCAATGAACCCTGCTTGGTCATTTCAGACTCTCCCCAATACAGTGACAAGCTTGATACTCAATCAACTATGCAAACCTCACTTTTCCAAGCATAAAGATCAGAAACATGTGTCCATACCAGTGCTGCTGCTGCCCTTAAGCCATGTCTGCAGCAACTGGCGGGCTGCTGTTTTGTATATTTTATATTCTAAGATTAAATATGATATGCTAGCAGACATTCCCAGGGTGCCATCTGTTACAGAGAAAGTCCACTTGCCACCTGCTAAGTATGCCCAGCCATATCTTCCTTATGTACAGCAGGTTGTTATAGGTGGCATAAGCACTAGAAGACTGTCCAGTGCTTCACTGTGGCTGACTGAGGTATCGAAAGACTGGCAGTTTGCCACTGCAAAAAGTGTGGTGCTGGATGTTTTTATCCAACAACTTTTGCCCAATGATACAGGCAATGATGATGCTGATATCAGGCAAATAATTGCTGCAATAAAACAAATGCTTCCTCAATTAAACAAGGTTGTTGTATTTATTACCACATTTATAGATTCAGATGAACCAGCCTGGAGAACATGGTGTAAGCTTGTTGACAAGCTGTTTGGTACTGTTGAAAATACAGTGCTGCATGTAAAATCACTTTGCTTGCCTCCCCAAACAGGTGCTAGTCGTTTTTCCACTCAGCTATCTACCTTATTATGTCACTGGAATGAGCACACCAAACACACAATCCAACTTTTGCAGGCAAATGCAGCCAGCTTGGAGACACTAACAATTACATTCTATAATGTTGATGGCTTAAATGACTTGTTTGTCACAGAAGACGGCCATCCAGTGACCTTCCCCCATCTCCACAATCTTACACTGTTGAGCCTAGATGACAGCAACATTACACCTATAGCCCCCATTGATAATAGTGTGGTGCCCTTTCCTACACTGAGATACTTGCGTGTTTTGATGAAATATCCCTTTTCTGATGACCTGCTATTTAGGGGCAACTACAAGGCACTTGTTCAGTTGCAGCTTATAATTACCAATAGCACCATAGCAGTATTGAACCAACATGGCATGTTTTCTGCGCTTACTACACGAAAATTAGAGTCCTTAGTATTACTTGGGATGGTCAATTCCAGCGATGATTTGCAGAGCAGCAAGCCAGTGCTCTCTCAGCTATTGGCAAGTTCACAGTCAATCAAACGGCTGGTAATCACTGACTTTGAACTGACAGAGTTGTTTATCTCTATAACCAGAGAAACACCTACAATATGCAATCTTGCTAGCATCTCCATTCAGATGACCAATCTGACTCTGCTTAGTGCAGTTACTTTGCTCAAACATGTGCCCACACTGCAGTCATTAACCAGCCAGATTGCAGGTATTGGGACTGAGTTTGAATTTACTGATATTATTGATTTGCTTCACCAGATACAGACCAAATATCCACTATCTGGATCACAGCTTCGTAGCTGGAAGATATGCAATGCTGAATTGCCAATTAGTCACACCATTGCATGTATTCTTTGTATTGCTGATGGATGTGCTCACCTTAACCGAGTAGTGTTTAGCAAATTGGACTGTGAGGAAGCAGAATGCATGCTTGCCAAGTTACACGACTCACGTCTGTATTCAGTGTGTAAGGAAAAGTTCCAGATTGAGTGTTTGCCAGAACTTGAATCATACTGGCAGATATACAGATCAGATTAACGATGGGTTAGAAACATGGATTTTTACCTGAATTCAGCCTTTGCCTTAATAATTGTTTTATTTGTCTGACATAAAAAATTAATTAGCATGCTTCATAGTTAGTGTTCAGCCAAACTTGTTTATATGTGTAAAGCAAGCAGGATAGTTTATCCTGCTGTGGATTTACTAATATATGGCACCAGCATGCGCAAAAAGGTGTTTACTGGTTTTATTTTACTGCTAATATAAAAGTCTAACTTGGTGTATAGCCACTTGCTGTCTGATTAGACAACCAATCTAATTATCCAGATGGCTGCTTTGATTGAAATAAATTTCTTTGAGGAAATGAAAGAGTTTTGTGAAAAAGAAATAATTTTCTTAGGTCTTTATTCTTTTCTGCCAGTGTTTCTGCAGTTCTTCTTAGTTAATTATTGTTTACTAGTTTTTCTACACTTTACCAAATGAACCCCGTCTGGACTTTTCAAACCCTTCCACATGCAGTGGTAAACTTGGTGCTAAACCAACTATGCGAACCTTACTACTCCATACATACTGTTAATCAAACTGTATCCAGGCTAGAGCAGTTACTGCCCTTAAGCCATACCTGCAGCAACTGGAGAGCAGCTGTTTTGTATATCTCATATTCTAAGATTAAATATGATATGCTAGCAGGCATTCCCAGGGTGCCATCTGTTACAGAGAAAGTCCACTTGCCACCTGCTAAGTATGCCCAGCCATATCTACCCTATGTGCAACAGGTTGTTATAGGTGGCATAAGCACTAGAAGACTGTCCAGTGCTTCATTGTGGTTGACTGAGATATCCAAAGACTGGCAGTTTGTCACTGCAAAAAGTGTGATGCTGGATGTTTTTATCCAAAATTCTTTGCCTAATGATACAGGCGATGGTGATGCTGATATCAGGCAAATAATTGCTGCAATAAAACAAATGCTTCCTCAATTGAACAAGGTTGTTGTATTTATTACCACATTTGTAGATTCAGATGAACCAGCCTGGAGAACATGGTGCAAGCTTGTTGATAATATGTTTGGTACTGTTGAAAATACAGTTCTGCGAGTGAAATCACCTTGCTTGCCTCCTCAAACAGGCGCTGGTCGTTTTTCCACTCAGATATCTACCTTATTATGTCACTGGGATGAGCACACCAAACACACAATCCAACTATTGCAGGCTAATTCAGCCAGCTTAGAGACACTCACAATTACATTCTATAACATTGATGGCTTAAGTGACTTGTTTGTCACAGATAACGGCTGTCCAGTAACCTTCCCCCATCTCCACAATCTCATACTGTTGAGCCTGGATGACAGCAATATTACGCCTATAGCCCCAATTGATAATAGTGTGGTACCCTTTCCTACACTGAGATACTTGCGTGTTTTGATGAAATATCCTTTTTCTGATGACCTACCTTTTAGGGGCAACTATAAGGCGCTTGTTCAGCTGGAACTTATAATTACTAATAGCACAATAGCTGTATTGAACCGCTATAATGTATTTTCTGCACTTACTACACGAAAACTAGAGTCATTAAAACTATTAGGGATGGTCAGTTCCAGTGATGACTTGCAGAGCAGCAAGCCAGTGCTCTCTCAGCTATTAGCAAGTTCACAGTCAATCAAACGGCTGGTAATCACTGATTTTGAGCTGGCAGAGTTGTTTATTTCTATAACCAGAGAAACGCCTACAATATGCAATCTTGCTAGCATCTCCATTCAGATGACCAATCTGACTCTGCTGAGTGCAGTTACTTTGCTCAAACATGTGCCCACACTGCAGTCACTAACCAGCCAGATTGCAGGTATTGGGACTGAGTTTGAATTTACTGATATTATTGATTTGCTTCGCCAGATACAGACCAAATATCCACTATCTGGATCACAGCTTCGTAGCTGGAAGATATGCAATGCTGAATTGCCAATTAGTCACACCATTGCATGTATTCTTTGTATTGCTGATGGATGTGCTCACCTTAACCGAGTAGTGTTCAGTGAGTTGGACTATGAGGAAGCAGAATGCATGCTTGCCAAGCTACACGACTCTCGGCTATATGCAGTGTGTAAGGAAAAGTTCCAGATCGAGAGTTTGCCAGATTTTGCTATCTATTGGCAGATCAGTCGCTTAGGTTAGTGATCGGTTTATTTACTTTAGTTCTAAAAAACCCCTGTTTCTGTTGCAAATAATATAATTACAAGTTGGTACGTCGACGAGGAGTCTTGAATCGCGGCTTACTACCGGGAGTAACGATGGTTGAGCGGTTAATACGACTTTGCGTCCGCAGCCGTTGGGCCTCAGCACGGGCCTCGTCCTCCTCCTGGGCGAGCTGGAACTCGGACGCCATCTTGGCCATGCGCGCGTCAGTGTGCTGCTGGCGGCTCGCGCCCGCCTCGCGCACGCTGAAAAACATGGGGCCCATTTCGGCCAGCCAGCGCGGATCCACGGCGGTCACACACTGCATATACTCCTTCGACGTGTACACCAGCTCGTGGTAGACGATGTAATCGGGCGTGAACCCCATGCCGTAGAGGGCGCTGGTCGGGTGCAGATGGCAGGGCATGCCCGTGCGCATGTTTGTGTATTCGCCCAGGCTCTTTGAGCGCGCGGCCTGGTGAAAGTACGCCGAGCACACGCATTGCCGGACAATGTCCCAGTTGGCGCCGGCGCTCGAGAGCTCGACCTTCAGGGTGCTTTGCAGAATGTCGACCAGCTGCTCGCGCACCTCGCGCGCCTTGCGCATGGACTTTGCGTGGACGAAATGGCGCACGCACCAGGCGTCACGGCAGCCGTTGGACCGCCACTGGTTGTACACGTTGAGGAGCGTGAGGTGGTCGGATTCGGGGACAAAGAACTTTTCGCGGGCAGCGTCGGACTCGTCCAGGCGCTCTTTGGGGCGGTAGAACACCGAGGGCACGGCGAGCATCGACACAATGGTGACGACCTCGGCGGCGCAGCCCAGGCGGTAGGCGCTGACGAGCATTTTGGCGGGCGCCGGGTCCAGCGGCAGCTCGACCATGCTGCGGCCCAGCGCGGTAATGTGGCCCGAGTTGTCGAGGGCGCCCAGGGTCCACAGCTGGTACATGGACGTCTTGATGGTGTCCTGCGGCGGCGGGTCGAGAAAGTCAAAGTCCAGCAGGCGGTCGACGCCAATGGACTTTAGCAGCATGACGACGTAGGCCAGGTTGGTGCGCTGGATCTCGGGGATCGGACTCGGGTACATTTCGTGCTTGAAGGCGCGCTCGGTGTACAGACGGTAGGCGACGCCAGGGCCCGTGCGGCCGGCGCGGCCCGACCGCTGGTTGGCGTTGGCCTGCGAGATCGGCGTAATCTGCAGCGAGTCCATGCCGATGCGCGGATTATACACTTTGAGCTTGTAGTAGCCGCTGTCGACCACGTACTTGACGCCGTCGACGGTCAGCGAGGTCTCGGCGATGTTGGTGGCCACGACGACCTTGCGCGTGGGCGACCGCTCGAAGATGCGCGCCTGCAGATCGGCGGGCAGCTGCGAGTAGATGGGCAGCACGGCCAGCGGCTGGGCACCGTCGATCGCAGCCAGGCGCTCGCGGATGGTCTCGCAGCACACCTCGACGTCCTCCTGGCCGGTCATAAACACGAGGATGTCGCCGGCAGTCTGCGACAAATGGATGGTCAGGGTCTGGCGCACGGCGCTGTCGACGTAGTCATCGCACGGCGTCTTGCTGAACATCACGTCGACCGGGAACGTGCGCCCGGGGATGGTGAACACGGGCGCGTTGCCGAAAAAGTCGGCGAAGCGCTGGGCGTTCATGGTGGCCGACGTGACAATCAGCTTGAGGTCGCGGCGCGCGGCGACAATCTGCTTGAGCAGGCCCAGGAGCACGTCGGTGTTCAGCGTGCGCTCGTGGGCCTCGTCCATGATGATGGCCGCGTACTGCTCGAGGTCGCGGCGCGTCAGGGTCTCGCGCAGCAGCACGCCGTCGGTCATGTACTTGAGGCGCGTTTGCGGCGACGTGCAGTCCTCGAAGCGGATCGCGTAGCCGACCTGCTCGCCCAGCGGCACGGCCATTTCCTCGGCCACCCGCTTGGCCACGCTCATGGCCGCCACGCGCCGCGGCTGCGTGCAGCCGATCATGCCGTGCGCCGTGTACCCAGCCTCGTGCAGGTACTGCGCCAGCTGCGTGGTCTTGCCCGACCCGGTCTCGCCGACCACGATGGTCACCTGGTTTTCGGATATCACCCGGAGGAGATCGGCGCGGCAGGCAAATGCAGGGAGATACTCGCGCTGCTCGCGGATCGTCCGCGTCTGGGAAAACTCGGACGCGCCCTCAGTGGGGGCAGCCTCGCTGGCAGCAGCCGGCTGGCCGTCGGCATTGTCGTCGTCGTCGTCGCCGGCCATGCCCATCACGTTGCCCAGCGTCGTGCCGGCCATGTTGACGGCGTCGCGCGTGGCCTTCATGCGCTCGCGCTTCTCGCGCTGCTCGCGCACCAGCGCGCTGCCCTTGCGCGCCAGCACGGCCAGATCGCTGGTCGGGTCGACCACGGTTTTGACCGGGTCCAGCTGGCGCGTCAGCACCGAGCCCTCGAGAAACGGCGGCTTCAGATCGTGGACCAGCAGGTGCACGCGTGCAGCGTCGTCGTCGTCGTCGGAGTCGGCGCCGGCAGCCTGCACAATGCCGGATTGCAGCAGGCGGTTGGCCACCCACATTTCGTTGTCCCGGCTGTACTGCTTTTGGCGCGCCGTCATGCGCTGCGTGTGCTGCACGCGGCGCTTGGCCTCGAGCTGCGCGTCGTGCTCGGCGTAATCGGCAAACGGGTTGTGCGCGGTTTCGTCGACGGCGCCGCCCTCGTCCAATCCGTACCAGTCGCGGTCCAGCTGCTGCTGCGCCGACTCCCACTCGCGCCGGTCGGCGGCGCGGCTCGGCGAGTCGCCGGCGCTCGAGGGCGGACGCTCGGTGGGCCGCCGCGGCGTCGGCTCGTCCCAGGCGGACCGCGCGCCGCCGTCGCGCCGCATTGGCGTGGGCGTGTCCCACTGGCTGCGCTTAGTGTTGCTATCGCGGCTGCGCACAGTGCTTCTATCGTGGCTGCGCACAGTGCTTCTATCGCGGCTGCGTACAGTGCTCGCACTCCGATCGCGGCTGCGGCTGCGCGGTGAGCGCGACCGCCACCTATATCCACGTTCCCTCCGCCCACCATGCACGTCACGCTCCCGCCTATGCTCTCCACCGCTACTCGCATACTCACCCGCCCGCTCGTACCGGTTCGTCCGCCTCCGGCGCTCATCAAGCCGACGCCGAGCCTCCTCCGACACGCCGCCGGGATTCGACGGCGTATCAGCGCGTCGCTGTCGCAAATGCGCCGGCACATGCGGCTGCCTAAACCTAGGCGCCCCGCCCTCGGCCGCATCGGGCGTTGTCGTCCGGCCCATCGACTTTACTGCGCGCTCGCGCAATTCGGCTGCGCGCCGATCAAGCCCCAGCACGGAGCCCTTGGGCTCGTTGTCGGTGCGCTTGTCTTTGGCGGGCGCGAAGATCAGCCCGCCGGAAGTGGTGGCGTCGGACGATTGTTTGCGTGGGTGGGCGGCACTATACACGGAGGCCAGCGCGGTAGTGTCGAATCGGCCGAACGTCCGGCAGACGGACTCAAAGTGCGCGAGGGTCGGCGATTGTCCGGCAAACTGCACCAGGCGCTTGCACATGGCGGCCGAGGCCAGACTGGCGGTGGACGGCGGGGCGTTTTGCAGAATACGGCTGACCTGGGCCTCAAGCGCCGGATCGGCCGTTAGCCGCTCGAGATCCATTGTGGAGAAGGGAGAAAACAAGAACCGGGGAAGAGCTTGCCCGGAAATAAAGGATCACTATAGATGCACGCAAAACTGGCACTATGGCGGTTTCTCAGAAACGGGATACATATTGAGAGCGACGGTTGCAAGTAATGGCAGCGGCACATGACCTCGTTTGTCTGGAGCAACGCGTGCATTGATTGGCTGGGACACGCTGGGCGCGCTGATTGGCTGGCCGCCGCGGGGGCAGCTGCAGTTTCGATTTTCCAGCGAGGATGACCGAGGAACAAAGTGCAAGAGCCGCCCATCCCCCTTTTATTTCCTCTATTTTCTTTTTTTTCTTGCCCTTGCTGTATTCTTTCCTCTGGCAAATAGCCGTGTGCCTTTTTTTACTATAGTCTGAGCAGACTTGCATACATTATTTTTTCCTTTCCATCCCTCTTTTTTTTCTATTAGCCTTCCACGCGCCTGGACAGAATCATTATTGGGGGATTTGTTCAGTAAAAGCCATTTTCCCCCCCTCTTCCTGCGGTCAGACGTGTCTTTTTTTCATATACTAAAAAGCTTGATCACCTTTTTCCCCCGCCTTTTTTCATTTCCTGCCACCGTTGTTACTGGGAGAAAAATATCCCATTCCATAGTATTGGGTAACTTTGTAGTCTAGGTAAACACAACCTCCCTTTATTATTGTTGCATAAGCGGGGGAGAGTATAAGCAGATGTCGGCCATGGTGCGTTTGCGCAGCGGACCCAAACGCCAGACAGACCTGGTCAGCGACACAGCCAAGCTGCCCAGCAGCAAGAAGGCAAAGACCCGGGCCGCACAGCCCGACACCCAGCCGCCGGCCCTGCGCACGCGGCGCGCCGCCAAGACGGCCGACGACACGTGCGCAGCCCTGGGCACACGCGCCGCCAAGCCGCGGGCGCGGGCCGAGCCGCGCGACGCCGCGAAGCCGGCAGCGCGCAAACGCAAGCTCGACAGCGAGCCGCGGTCCAAGCCGGACGCCGAAGCGCCGGCGGCGAACTTTATCATGTCGTCGCCCAAGCGCAAGCCGCGGGAGGCGCTCAACCGGATATCCGACGGCAACGCGCAGGCGAAGCGGCGACGCGGCGAGCCGGCGGGCTTCCACACGCCGCTTCTGCGCCGCAGCCAAAAGGTGCGCGCGCAGCAGCAGGCCGAGGAGTCGCGGGGCTCGACGCCCGACAGCGGCAACACCGACAGCGGCGCGTGCACGCCCACCCGACGGGCCGGCGGCGAGGCGCAGGCGTTGCCGCCGCCGTCGCCGCTGAAAACCATGCTGCTGTCGCCGATGAGCAGCCTGTGGCGGCGGGTCTCGGGGATGGTCATGCAGGGCGCATCGGACAGCGAGGATAAGCCGGGCGCATTGGAGAGCGAGAGCAAGCCCGGCGATGTGGAGAGCGAGCGCACGCCGGCGACGGACGAGGCCGGCGCGCCGGTCAACTCGCGCGAGGCCAATTCGCTCACGGCGCCGCCAATGAACCCGTCGGCGTCGGCGTATCTGGGCGGCATGCAGCTGTACGTGCCCGAGCCGGCCGACGCGTGCCCCGAGACGCCCAGCAAGGAGAACATCCCCGTGTACGCCGACGCGTTCGCGCCCGACGGGCAGCTGGGCGTGGCTACGATCACGCCGATGACGCTGCCGGGGCTCAGCGACCAGGCGCTGGCCAGCGGCTCTGCCCTCGACGCGGACCTCGACGTGTCGCACGTGTCGTCGCTGACGGCAGACTCGGATTACGACGCGTACTTGGCCTACGACGACGAGGACGAGTTCAACCCATACCTGTTCATGGCCAGCCTGCCGCCGATCCCGCGCGAGCACACGCTGCGGCCGTACGCGCTGCCGCGCAAAACCCGGTCGAGCCCGCCCATCACGCTGGTGCTGGACCTGGACGAGACCCTGGTGCACTGCGCGCTGACCAAGGTGGACAACGCCGACATTGTGTTTCCGGTCGAGTACAACGGCGTCAACTACGACGTGTACTGCCGCCTGCGCCCGGGCTACCGCGAGTTCCTGGAGCGCGCCAGCGCGCTGTTCGAGGTGGTGGTGTTCACGGCGTCGCAGCAGGTGTACGCCGACCAGCTGCTCAACCGCATCGACCCCGAGCGCCGCTTCATCCGCCACCGCCTGTTCCGCGACTCGTGCGTGTACGTGAACACCAACTACGTCAAGGACCTGGGCATTCTGGGCCGCGACGAGGCCCAGATGCTGCTGGTCGACAACTGCCCGCAGGCCTTTGCCTACCAGCAGTCCAACGGCGTGCCCATCGAGAGCTGGTACGAGGACAAGGCCGACCGCGAGCTGCTGCGGCTGATGGACTTTTTGGAGCGGCTGGTGGGCGTCGACGACGTGCGCCCGCTGATCGAGGCCGAGTTCCGCACCAAGGACAAGATCGTCGAGGCCAAGCGCCGCTGCCAGAAACGCACCCAGTGCGCGTCGCCCGTGTACATCCACGGCGTCTAGCAGCCCCAATCCACACTGTACTTGGCGGTTGTTTCGGTTTTTTGTATACAAGGCTTTTCATCATTATATATCCCTCCCATTTCCTTTGTGTCAGCTGGCCTTTGCCCGCGATGGCGACGGCCGACTGGCCGTGGATTCAGCCTGCGACACCTCGCTCTTCGCAGCGGCGTCGCTCCGGGCGGCAAACTCCTGCCGCCGCTCGTGCTCGCGCAGCTCAAACATCACCTGCAGGTGCGCGTTCAGCACCACGAACGCCGCGCCCAGGAACACGGCGCCCTGGCGGCTGGCGAACTTTGCCAGCATTGCGTCGACGCCCTCGTCGCCAAAGCCCACCAGGTTCGCCGCCATCATCGCCGCAATGTTCAGCGCGCCGCCGGCCGAGCACAGGAAGCGGAAGTAGCGCGTGCGCGCCCACCGCGGCCGCGCAAACACCCACGTGGCCAGGGCCTCGGGCAGGAACAGCAGGGCGATCAGCCACGCCCACTGCAGCAGCCGCAGGGTCAGGTCGTGCCACAGCGCCACAAACGTGAAGATCACAAACGTGTTCCACGTGCTGGTCCGCCGCCCGCCCAGCGGCACGTACACGTAGCGCACCAGCCAGCGGTTGAAGCTGCAGTGCCAGTCGCGCCAGAACTGCTGCAGCGAGTAGTTGTTGCTCATGCACCGCCGCATGTTCTCCGTGGTCGCCAGCCCGTCGGCCAGCGCCCAGAACCGCGCGAACCGCCAGATGATCAGCAGCTTGAGCCAAATGAACGTCAGCCGCATGTACCCGAGCAGGCTGATCTCAAACACCGAGAACGCGTCCCACTGCGCCCACTTGCAGATCGCCACGCTGTACACCGAGTGCAGCACCAGCTCCATCAGAAGCATCGCCGCCGCCAGCCGCGCCCCGTACGCCGCCACCGCGCGCCCGCCCACGCGCGCCGGCTGGCGCTTCTGCGCGACAAAGTCGTTGAACGTGATCACCGGCCCCGTCAGGTACAGCGGCGGGTACGCCACGTACGCCCAGTAGTTGCCGAAGCAGTAGTTGCCCGCAAACGCCGCGCGCTCGACGCGCTGCCGCTCTGGATCTGCGCCGCCCGCCGCCAGCGCGTCCACGCGGTCGGCGCCCGCCGCGCGCTCCTGCTGCCGCCGCCAATGCAGGTCCATGGAGAACGACAGCATGCGCAGCATCGTCAGGTTGAACGTCACGTCCCATCGCGGCAGCAGCCCGCGCCACGCGTCCAGCCACTCGAGCGACGCGGACATGTCGCCGAAACGGTACCCGTGGTAGTGCTCGTTGGCAAACAGCATCGCCAGCCCGTACGCCCAGAACGCCGCCGGCGCCCACCTCCGCCCTGCGCACGCGCGGGCCAGCGCGTAGTTGCCCCACGCAAACCCCGCCACAAACACCACCGACGCGCCCGACAGCACCACCACAAACGCCAGCGCATACGCGCCCGTGAACCACAGCTGCCGCAGCGCGCCCCGCTGCCCCGCCAGCCCCGGCCGCAGGCACGCCTGGGCAACGCGGTTCAGCGCGACGAACGCAAACATCGCCAGCGCAAACGCCGGCAGGTGCTCGCGAAACGTGCTCCACTGGCCGTCCGACAGGTCGATCTTGCGCCCCAGCAGCCAGCCCGGCGACAGCTCGTGCGAGTATTCGGCGTACGCCGCGCGCTCGGGCGACGACGCCTGCCACATCGTGTACGCCATGTACGGCACCATCGTCAGATACACCAGGTAGTACACCTTGAATTCGCCCGTCCCGAACCGCGACGCCGCGGGCTCGCGGTGCTTGCGCTGCGACTGCGCCGAGGTCCCGGGCAGCGGCTGCGCGCCAGCCGCCGTCGATGGGCGCGCCGGATGCTCGCGCGGAGGTACGTTGGGCATGGGCTCGGCGCTAGACGTGTCAACTGCAATTGCGTGCTCCAAAGACCCGTCGGGCATCCAATATAAATAGTATTTCTGTGTACACTGGGGGCTGGAAAGAAGAAAGAGGGAGAAGAAAGAGACCCGTAAACAAAACGCTAGACAGCCCCCCCCCCAAGTTAGCGCATGTGACTAGCATTCACGGCTAATCCAAGATAAAGTACAAATGCACGCCTTCTATTGCAGCCGCTGGACCTCTTCCATGTCGTGCATGATGTCCAGCGTCTCCTGGTCTATCTCCTCGTCGTCCTCGTCCTCGTCGTGCGACCCGGCGTCGTCGCTGTACTGCGACTGCAGCGACGCGCTGCTGTCCACGCGCTGCGCCGCGCTGTTGATCCGCCGCACCTGCGGAACCAGCCGCGCCGCCGCCGCCGCCACCGCCGGATCCTCGGCCACCTCGCCGCCAAAGTCAAACACGTCGGGCACGCTCCGCGGAGACCCCGACAGGGGCAGCTCGGGAAACTCCTCTTCCTCGCCCCGCGTCTGCGCCGCCAGCTGCATGACCGTGGAACTCCGCTCGTACTCGAACTTGGGCGCCGGCCGCGACTGCACCGCCGGCGAGCCGCGCACCAGGCTGAACGGCGAAAACGCCGCCTTCTTCAGCATGCTCATGCGCCCGCTGGCCGCGCCCGCCGAGGACACCGTGGGCTCGGGCGCCGACGCGGGCGCGCTGGCCGCCGGCGTGGTCCACGAGTCGGCGCGCTGCCGCTGCTGCTGAAGCAGCAAATCGGGCGACGACAGCATGCCCGCGGCCGCAGGCGCCGGGCGCAGGTCCGCCGGCACCGTGCCGCTCGACAGCGCCCGGCTCTCGCGCGTCGCCAGCTCCGGCGCCGCATCCAGGCGCGGCGACACCGCGCTGTCCGCGCGCCGGCTCTTCTCGGCCTCGGCCGTTTTGTTTGCCGCGCTCTGCAGCAGCTCCAGCTCGGCATCCAGCGCCGCCAGCTCGGCGTCAATCGACGGCAGGCCGGGCTTCCAGTACTCCCAGTCGTTGAACTTTTGGTCCAGCTTGGACGACAGCGCCGGAAACATCATGTCGACCAGGTCGTTCATCCCCACGTACGACGACTTGTACCCGGGCAGCAGATCCAGCTTGATCTCGCCCGACGTGTCGATCGTGCAGATGCGCGACACCGGCACGTTGACCGACCGGTACGACATTGCGTCGGTGATCCGGTTCCCGAACCCGGCGTAGAACGGCGAGTCGTCGCCAAACAGGTTCTTGATGTCGCGCAAGCACGCCATCTTGAACTCGTGCGGACGGCGCATAATCACCTCGCGGTGGAACGACGTGAACAGCCGGTCCGACGACAGCAGCAGCGCGCCCAGCGGCAGCTTGTACTCGCCCTGCTTCACGTTGCTCAGAAAGTACCGCGTGCCGTCGGCCTGCCCGATCGCCCGCGACGTCAGGTACAGGATCTCGTAGCCGTTGCCGACAATGTCCGTGTACAGCTTGGCCACGCCGTGGTGCGTCCAGTCCTTGCCCACCATGTTGAACAGGTGGCCCAGCGCGTCCGACTTGGTGATCGTCCCGTCAATGTCCGAGATCACGATCTGCGTGTCGTGCTTGTACAAGAATATCCGCGCCTCGCAGTACGCGTTGTTCGACGCCACCAGGAACTTGACGTCGTTGGCCCCGCGCTGCAGGTTCAGCGACCGCAGCTGCTCCGACGTCAGCCGCAGCGTCTTGGCGTAGTGCCGGGCCGCCTTCAGCGGGTGCGTAACCTGCGCGTCGTCGCTCAGGTACCCGTCACCCGCCAGTGGCACGTCGATCGCCACCGAGTCGCCCGCCGGCTCGGCCAGCTTGCCCGCCGTCGCCGCGGTTACCGCTGACTCGCCCGCCAGGTCGCCGGCCGCCGACACCGTGCGCTGGCCCCACCGCCACCACCGCCGCTCGGGCTTGGGCGCCACCAGCGGCAGCGACTTGTCCAACTCCGCCCCGGCATTAGCTGCCGTCGGCCGCTCCTCGTCCTCTTCCTCCTCCTCTGAAGGCACAGCCGGCGCCCGCCCAAAGGCCAGCTGCGACACCAGCGCCGCCAGCAACTCGTCCCGTGGCATCACCACGCCGTCGCCGACCCGGAACACCAGATCGGGGTCGGCCAGCACCGCCGCCGGATCCACTGCAAACTCTTCAAACCGCACCTGCGCCCGCTCAAACGCCGCCTGGTCGTCGGCCCACGCCTGCATTCCGCACCGCGACAGACTCACCTTGCCCGCGTCGGCAGACTGTAGCAGCATGGCAATATCAAACGCCGGCGGCTGGCTCTCGGTATTAGTAGCCTCGTTGTGAGTGCCAGCTGGAGTGGCCTCGCTGGCAGTAGTCGCAGCAGGAGTAACCGCAGCACTGGTTGGCGCGACTTGCGGCGGCGCCAGCTTCACGCCCCAGTCCCAGTCGGTGTGCAGCTCGTCATCGGCGCCCTTTCCCTGGCCGCGGGCACCCCGGGCATCCAGCCGCAACGGCTTCGACTCGGCGCCAAGAACCAGCTCCGAGTCGCTGACCACGCTCAGCGCCCGGCGATGGCGGCCCTCGACGTGCCCGCGGAGCTCCGCCTTGCGCAGCCGCGACGCACGCCCGTCGTCGAGCTGGTGCAGAATCGCCTCATGGCGGACGCCAATCGCCATGTCGTCGAGAAACGGCAGCCGCACAGCCGACTGCGGCCGCATAGCAGCAGCCGCCCTCTCCCCGTCCTCGGCGCCGTCGGACTCGTGGGCGCTCACATAGCCGGCGTCGTTGATCTCGCTCACCCGCACGTTGCCGCTCAGATCGAGAAAATCGGGCTCGCCCGGATCGCTCGTGTCGCCGTCTCTAAACGACAGCGCCGGCGACGCCACCGGCGACGTGGCGAATTGGCTGGGCACGTCGCTGTCAGTCTCGACGACAAAAAAGCCCTCGCCCGAGTCGCCCACCTTCATGTAAAAGTCCGCCGGCGTGTCGTTGACGATTATCTGCACGGCCTTGTCGGACGGCCGCAGGAGCTGGAGCTTGCCGAAGCGCACGTGGAAGGGCGAGCAGCGCAGCTCGCCCGACGAATCCTCCACCACCACCACGTCGATGGCGCCCGAGAGCGTGGCCGGGTTCAACTCCTTGTACAGCTGGCTAACCGTCGAAAACACCTTGCCAACGTACTGCATTGTATTAAATTAGTAAGGGGAAGAAAGGAAAGAGGCGAAAAAGAAAGGCAAGCCTTTTTTTTCCACCTTTCCCCCCGATTTTTTTTAATAGCACAGATGGATGACGAAACACAGCAACTGGTGGCGATGCTGGCCGCCGACCTTGCCGGTAAAGTGGGCGAGCGGCGGCACATTGTGGCCATATCGGGGGTCCCCGGGTCGGGCAAGTCCTATCTGAGCCAGCAAGTGTGCGCAGCCCTCAACGCCCACGCCCAGGTGTGCGCGGTGCTGCCCATGGACGGATTCCACCTGACCAAACGCCAGCTCCAACAGATGCCCGACGCCCCCGAGGCCCTGCGCCGGCGCGGCGCCCATTGGACATTCGACGGCGCCGCGTTCATTGCGACGATGCGGCGCGTGCGCGACAGCGAGCACGAGTCCGTGCGGGCGCCGGCCTTTGACCACGCTGTCGGGGATCCCGTATCCGATGGCATCGAGATCCGCCCGCACCACCGCATTGTGCTGGCCGAGGGCCTGTACGCGCACGTCGGCGCGCCGCCGTGGGGCGACATTGCCGGGATTGCCGACGAGCTGTGGTGGGTCGAGCCCCGTGACACGGGCCGTGCGCGGCAGCGGCTGGCCCGGCGCCATCTGGACGCGCGCCTGGCGCACACCGAGGCCGAGGCGTACGAGCGCATCGCCACCAACGACAGCCTCAACGGCCAGTACAGCGAGCAGAACCGGCTGCCGCCCACTCGCACCATTCCAAACTGATATTCAAACAATAGCCAACTGTTCTAGTCAATCAGCGGCAGGTTGCCGTACAGCTCGGCGTAGCGGCCCAGCGCCCAGACCGGAAAGATAAACTTAAAGTTCGGGTAGCGGATACCGCACGAGTGGTTGAACACGCCCTCGATGCTCTCCTGCAGCCACTCGCCGTTCGCCTGCTGCTTCTTCATCAAGTAAATGACGCCGCGCTTGACCACGTCGTCGTACACGCAGCGCGCAGCCATCAGCGCCAGCACCGCCCACGCCGTGTGCACCACCTGGCTGCCGTCGGGATGCGGCACGTACTTTTTCTGCTCGCAGCTGGCAAACGCCTCGCCCCATCCGCCGTCGGCGTTCTGCCGGTCGATCAGGAACGCGCACGCCTTCATCCCCTCCCACGTGTTGTCAAAGTACATGTCCACGCACGCCAGGCTCTGCAGCGCAAACATCGACGCGTACGTGAAGCACACGCCCCACGACCCGTACCAGCTGCCGTCCGACCGCTGCTGGCCCAGCACGTACTTGATCGCGCTGTCAATGCACCGCTTCACCTGCCGCGGCTTGTAGTCCGGGTACTGCTTGCGGAACTCGGTCAGCCCCAGCACCGCCGACGTCGTGCACTCGGGGTACGCGTACTCCACCATGATGTTGCCAAACACCTCCGACGCGTTCAGCCGCTCCATGATCTGCGGCCCGCGCACGCGCTCGTACGACGCGAACCCGCCGCCCCAGTTCTGCATCCCCAGCAACACATCCACCGCCTGCTGCAGCCGCTCGTCCGACACCAGCTTCGGCGCAAACGACGCCTGCTGCAGCAGCAGCGTCGCCCGCAGGCCCTCGGCCGTCGTGTCCGACACCGTGTACGCCTGGTCGCGCGTGCTGAACGGCCACGCGCCCAGCGTCGCCTGCCGGTACGTGCGCCGCATGTTCTCGGGGTTCTTGCGGATCTGCGTGCTCTCCAGAAACGCCAGCGCCTTCAGCATCGTCTCGCGATTGTCCTTGCGCCCCGCCAGCCCCGCGTCCACCGCCGCCTGCACTGCAAACGCCGTGTCCCACAGCTGCGACCCGTTGGTGCCACACGCCGCCAGCCCCTCGTAGCACATCCACAGCACGTCGGGCAGCCGCGCGCGCATGCCCCGGAACAGCTCGCTGTCCGCGCCGTGCGCATAGTACACCGCCAGCATGTTGGCGGCAAAGTTCACCGGCGCAATGCACAGATGGTGCGTGTTGCGCACCTCGTTCTCGATCTGAAACAGCGCCTCGCGCAGCGCCCAGTTGCGCACCACCGCGGGCTTCCAGCGCTCGTACACGCCCAGCGCCGTGTTGAACGCGCGCAATAGCAGCGTGTTGGGCACGTAGCGGTCCGCCGCGCTGACATTGTCGCGCTGCGCGTACCAGTCGATCTGCGCGTACGGCTGGTCGTACAGCTCCTCGCGCAGCGACTCCGTTAGCGCGTTCAGCGGCAGCGACCGCTGGAGCCCGTACGTGTAGCTCATCCCCACAAACACCGCGCGCGTGTGCACCCACCAGTTGCCCGGGTTCAGCGGCAGCAGCGACGGCAGCAGCAGGGGCTCCGGCGGCAGCGGGTTCATGCCCTCCCACTCGTACACGCCCAGCGCACACAGCCAGAACTTGCCCCACGACGCGATCGCCCGGGCGCTGCCCAGCTCGTGCAGCGTGTTGCGCGCGCGCGTCATCGCCGGATGGTCGGCCGCCAGCCCCAGGATTCGCAGCATCACGTAGTTCATTGCCGTGCCAAACACCGTCGACTTGCCCTCGGTGTGCAGCCCCCAGCCGCCGTCCGCGTTGGCCATGTTCAGCAGATACCGCGTCATCTCGCGCTTGCTGTCCTCGCCCACCGGCACGCCGGTGATGTACTGCATGATCACAATGCCGCATGTGACAAACAGCGGTCCGTCGTACGCCCCCGCCCAGTGCCCGTCGGCCGTCTGCAGCCGCTTGAAGAACTCCCAGCCATTCTCAGCCGCCTGCTGCGGCCGCGTTGCGCGCGGCAGCTCGGGCATCTCCACCGGCAGCCCCAGCCAGTACCGCTCGATAAAGCTCTGCGGCCGCTGCTTGGCCGCCTCTTCGCTCAAGTACTCCCACGTCTGCCGCCCGTTGTCCACGTTCAGCCGCCAGCGCGACAGATCCGTCAGAAACTCTGCCGCCTCCTCGCGGTTGGTAAAGTACGTCTGCTCCGACATTTTACTGGAAATATATATAAAACCGGTAAGCCAGCAGAGAAGAAGAACGCTGCCACCCGCCGCCACTCTGCCAGCGGAAATTCGGACCGGCTTCTAGATCCCAATGCTGAGCCGCATTACTATCGACTCGCGCACGAGCCGTGGCTATATCGACTGGCGGCTCGATAGACTTTACCAGTACCGCCTCGTCTGTGTGCGTCGTGCAGCAGACGAGTGCAGTGGTATGCTACTGATGCTGCGCTGTAAACCCAGCCTGTGAATGGCGGTGCCTGGCGATTTCAAAGTCCTACCCACGTCACATGACACGATTAATATCAGTGCACACTTGTGCCTGAGGAACAATCCCGCGCTTCTCTTCCCCTCTGGCCTTATTCTCGGAACCCCTCCTCCCAGCTTGTGTGTGTGTTGGCCAATGAATCGAGGGCCGCGGCGTCGCGACTCTGTCGCATCGCTGACCAGCGTCGAGCGCGATGGCGATGCCGGCAAGTTGGCGCTCAGCGACGATGAAGAGCAAACCCTGTCCAGATATATCCGCAAGTGCGACCGCCGGCTGATGTTCTATCTCTGCATGGGCTATGCCACCGACTCGCTAAACAAGATGGCGCTGTCGAACGCCAAGGTCGCCGGTCTGACGCAGGATTTGAACCTTCAGGGCACGGACATCAACTGGGCGCTGGGCGTATACTATCTGGGCTGTCTGCTGTTCCAGCTGCCGTCCAACTTGGTGCTGAAAAAGGTGCGGCCCATCTACTGGCTATCTGGCTCAATGTTCTGCTGGTCGCTGGTGACCATGGCCACGGCGTTTGTGCGCTCGGCCCCCGAGCTGATCTGCTGCCGGTTTCTCTTTGGCGCGGTGCAGTCCGGGTACCTGACCGGCAGCCTCTACTACATTTCGTTCTGGTATCCGCGCCATATGGTGCGCCGGCGAATGGGCTTTTTCTTTGCCAGCTCGGGACTGGGCGGCATTGTTGTTGGCCCGCTGTGCTCGGCGCTGACGTCGGCGGGCGGCGGCAAACTGCAACCGTGGCAGTACATATTTTTGGTCATTGGCGCTATCAGTCTGACGTGGAGCTTTTTGGGTCCAATTATGCTCGAAGACTATCCAGATAAGGCGCAGTTTCTGACCGATAGCGAGCGGCAATTGATCCTGCGCATCATGGAGCAGCAGAACACCGTGGCAAGCAGCCAGCAGGTGCGGTTTGCGCAGGTCAAGATGGCCATGGCGGATCCCAAAGTGTGGCTGTGGACGACAATCGACTTTTGCGCCAACGCGGCAACCCAGGTAAATGGCATGTTCGGCCCGACGATTATAGAGAGCCAGGGCTACTCGCCGGCAGTCGCGCAAGCGCTGACCGCGCTGACCAATTTTATGGCCTTCTCGGGCATGGCGTCGATAGCCTACATTGCACGTGCGGTGCGCGGCTCATCCACAGCAATCGCCCTGTCCAACTTTGTCACCATGGCGGGCTTTGTCATGGCACTGGCATCGTCGAGTACGGCGGTGCACATGACGGCGCTGTTCTTGTTCAGCTTTGCGTCGCCCCAGCCGGCCGCCCATGGGCCCGCCTGGGAGATGGCAAACTTGCAGGGAAACACCAAGCCGGCAATGGCCGCAGCGATTACGGCGGCGTTTGGCGGCCTGGGACCGCTGGCCACCGCGTTTGTCTACCGCGATCAAGACAGCCCAAAGTACGCGCTAGGCCATTCGGTGTGTCTGGCAATGACTGTGCTGTGCCTGGTAGCGACGCTGGTGCTGCGGGCGGTGCTGGCTAGAGAAAATAGCCGCCGCGACCAGGGCCGCCAGTCCCTGGACCTGATGGACCTGACCGAAGAGCAGATCCAGGACCTGGCCGACAACCACCCTGATTTCAGATACCGTCTATGATCTGATTTTGCAGTGATCGGCCGTATTAAGCAAAGGTCCAAATAAAAATTTCCACTTTTTGTGCCTTGCCTTTTTCATTCATTTTTTCATTTATATAAATCGAGTGGAAACCGAGGTCAATTCAGCGGACAGACAAGAGCAACAACGGCAGGGTTCCCTTTTTCCTGTCCCACTGCGCTGATTTCACCGTTATTTGGGCACGCAACCCACCGTTATTTTTGTTGACAGCGGACAGTAGCCTGGCCATTAAGTCGCTGGTGCTGTTTTTTTAGTCCACTGCACAAGTTTAGCGCCTGGTTTTCTGGCCTCTCTTGTCCAAGAAATACGCTCACTGGATTTTCCCCTTCCAATATCTTAAACGCGCGTCTAAACGTTTGCAACCATGGGTGTCGCTGCCTTCTACCGGTGGCTTGTGCGCAAGTACCCCAAAGTCCAATCGCGGGTAGTTGAGGAGAAGCCGTCGAGCATTAACGGGATCGACATTCCGGTCGATGCGACAAAGCCGAACCCTAACGGGGTGGAGTTTGACAACTTGTATTTGGACATGAACGGCATAGTGCATCCGTGCTGCCATCCGCAGTTCAAGGAGGCGCCGGAGACCGAGGAGCTGATGATGGTGGAGGTGTTCAAGTGCCTGGACCGGGTGTTCAACATGATCCGTCCGCGCAAGCTCGTGTATATGGCGCTAGACGGCGTAGCGCCGCGCGCAAAGATGAACCAGCAGCGGTCGCGGCGGTTCCGGGCGGCGCAGGAGGCCGAGGAGAAGGAGAAGGAGCGCGCACAAATTGCCGAGGAGGTGTTCCGGGCCACCGGCGAGGCGCAGCCGGAGCCGGAGAAGCCCTGGGACAGCAATTGCATTACTCCAGGGACGCCGTTTATGGAGCTGCTGGCCAAGTCGCTACGCTACTATATTGCGCTAAAGTTCAGCAGCGATCCGGCGTGGAAGTCGGTCAAGGTGATCTTGTCGGACTCGAACGTGCCCGGGGAGGGTGAGCACAAGATCATGGACTATATCCGCCGCCAGCGCATGATGCCGGCGCACGACCCAAACACCACGCACGTGCTGTACGGCCTGGACGCCGACCTGATTATGCTGTCGCTGGCCACCCACGAGCCGCACTTTAGGATACTGCGCGAGGACGTGTCCTGGGCCGATGCCCTGAGCAAGCCGTGCCGCAACTGCGGCAAGCTGGGCCACTTTACCAGCGCGTGCAAGGGTCCGGGCCAGGAGTCACGCGGGCCGGATCCCAACGACCAGCCGTTTGTGTTTGCGCACATTGATATTCTGCGCGAGTATCTGGAGCACGAGCTGAAGCCCGAAAAATCATTGCCGTTTCCATTTGATCTGGAGCGGGCGATTGACGACTGGGTGTTCCTGTGCTTCTTTGTGGGCAACGATTTCCTGCCGCACCTACCGTCGCTAGAGATCCGCGAAGGCGCGATCGAGAAGCTGGTCAGCTTCTGGAAGGAGGAGCTGGTGACCGCCGGCGGCTTCATCACGCAGAACGGCGACGTCGACCTGTTCCGCATCCAGCCGATCATGGACAAGATTGGCGAGCTGGAGGAGGAGACGTTCAAGGAGCGCAAGCGCAAGGAGGAGGCGCGAGAGCGGAACATGCGCCGAAACCGGGAGCGCGACCAGGGCGACAAGCGGCTGCAAAAGGAAGCGGACGAGATGGCAGCGGTGGCTGCGGCAAACGCGCGCAGGCAGCGCGAAACCGCCGAGAAGGCGAATGCCAAGAACTTTGCAGCGGCCGATATGCTCAAGGCCAAGCTGGCGACGAAAGCGGCCGCTGCCGCTGCTACTGTCGCTGACGAGAAATCGCCGGCAGCCGAGGGAATGGCGGGCGGCGACGACGACAGCGATGGCGAAGAAGAGGTGATGATCTCAGGGTCTGCGGCGCCCGAGGGAGCCGTGAAGCGCACAGCCGACGAGCGTGACAAAGAGGAGGAGAATGAGGATAATCAGGCGATGCACGTTGATGGCGCTGACGAGACGACCGGACCGGAGGCTAAGATGGCCAAAATCAACCTTGAAGACCCCGAGACCGCCGAGCCGCCGACCAAACAGGCAAAGGTTGATACTGAAGGCGATAATACCGCTGTGACTAGCGCCCCCAATGGCGACGAGGAGCCGGCTGCCGACGCGGCCAGCGTTGCAGACGATACCGAGGCCGGCGTGGAAACTACCGAGGCTGATGCCGACGTAACCGAATCGGGCGTGGACAATAGCGAGGCCGGCGTCGGCAGTGGCGAGAAGCCTGCGGTGCCCGAGGTCGTCGATCCGGTAAAGTTCCACGAGTCGGGGTACAAGGAGCGGTACTACCAGCTAAAGTTCAACATATCGGTTGGCGAGAAGGACAAGATCTCCAAGATTGTCGAGCACTATGTGCGCGGGCTGTGCTGGGTGCTCAAGTACTACTACCAGGGGTGCGTGTCGTGGGGCTGGTACTACCCGTACCACTACGCTCCGCTGGCATCGGACTTCCAGGATCTGGACATGTTTGACGCGTCGTTCGAGCTGGGCGCCCCGCTGCGTCCGTACGAGCAGCTGATGGGCGTGCTTCCGGCGCGCAGTCGCACCAACCTGCCTAAAGAGTTTAGTCCGCTGATGACCTCCAAGGACAGTCCGATTATCGACTTTTATCCGACCGATTTTCCGCTGGACCTGAACGGCAAAAAGTTCCTGTGGCAGGCCGTCATTCTGCTGCCGTTTATCGACCAGAAGCGGCTGCTTGACGAGGTGCAGAAGGTGTATCCGCAGCTGGGGCCCGAGGATACTGCTCGCAACGAGCGCGGACACGAGATTCTGCTGGTGAGCACGGCCAACTCGCTGTACGAGAGCCTATGTGACGTATACACGAGTCCTGATCCCGAGAAGAAGGTGCCGCTGAATCCGCGGCTGAGCGAGCGCATGTCAGGCACAGTGTCGTGCGATGCCGGCTATGTTCCGCACACAAAGTGCGAGTCACCCCTGTTTGACGTGAACATGAATGACATTGAGGACGATCGGTCGATCACAGTTATCTTCCACCAGCCAGAGCCGGGCACCAGCCACAGCGCGGTTTTGCTTCCGGGCGTGCGGCTTCCGCGCCGCGCGCTGACTCCGGGTGACATCGAGTTTGCGCGGACCGGCGGCAACTCTGGACAGCGCGGCAGGCCGCGCAACTCGCGGCACGAGAACATCCACGACTATGGCCACTTTTACCGGCAGCAAGGCAACGATGTGTCGGGAGACCGCGGGCACGGGCCCCGGCGGTACGACGAGCGCGGAAACACGAACCAAACGTACATACAGTTCCACTCGAGCCGTGGTCGAGGACGCCCGGCGCGGCCGGCCGACTCGTACCGGCCCCGGTCGCACCCGGATGGCGGCCGGTCGATGAACCGGCCGCCGCCGCCGCGGCCCCCGGGCTACACGCCGTTTGCGTCGCGGCACGGGCGGCCGCCGCCGCCACCGCCATCATCTCAGACATCCGGCCGCAGCAGCTACCATGGCGGGGCGCATCGCAGCAATCGGCACCGAGGAGACGATTCGCGTGGCTCGTCATCCCGTGGCGGCTACCAGAACGGCGGTCGCCGTGACGGATACCGTGGCGGGCAATCTGGCCGCAACGACCGTTAGCTTTTTGCGTTCGTTCTTATCCGTTTACTTTTTTTCCGTCTATCTATTTCAAGCTAATGACATGGGTGTTGAAAACACGCACAGCCATTAGTGTAGACTATTTCGAAGCCCCGGCCAAGAGGGTTTATTTCTGAGCAGAACAATGGGCTATATATGGTACATCATTCATGCAGCTTGTATTAGGCTTGCTTGGATTTCTCAGCCATGCTGGATTCAGCCTGCTTGAATTGCTGGTTCGGAGAGCTGAGCGGGTTTAGCAGTGTAGTGGTGCCGTCGCCATCGACTGAAATTATAAATGACGAGTGGTTGTCATTGAACTCAAAGTACTCGTCGCTAGCCTTACCTTTACTACGTTTGGTGGCAGTGGCTTTGGATTCCTACATGTCAGCGTACATGTGGATGGCTTGGATGGTTCTTTTTAGCAATGTGAACATCGCGACGCTTTCATGTGCCTACTCTCGTGTTGGTAATGCTGCGGAGGTGGTGCTGAGACTTACTTGGTTAGAAGAGGCGCTTGACTGCTCTTCTTTTGTCTTGGAACCCAAGCGCAGTGTGGAAAATAGACGCGACCAGAAATTCATTTTAGGAATAATTGTGGAATAAAAAATGACGAATTGTAAAGATGCATGAAAAGTGGAGCCCGGCGGATGTAGTTTATAAACCGTTTTTATATCTGTCTCCAGCATTTTGTTCAAATACTTTTTTTCGCCTCCAGTCAGGGCAATTTCCAACATGTCAGCCAGACTTTGGAAGCCACGGGTTCACAAGTGTCTTAAAAAGCTGCCGGAATGGCGGGAATGCTTCCAGTCAAGCCCAGTGCATGGCTTCAAAGGCCAGAAAGTGCAGAATGGAAGTCACTTGATTGCAAGCCGGAGGCAGGCAAACATGGCCTACTCAATGTGACCCATTCACTGCTTGCGAACGACCGCTTTATTAATTTTTTCTTTGAGAAAAAAAAAGGAAACTCTACTGACTGTCGCTGGCCCGCGCCTCCTCGACCAGCTTGGCAAACAGACTGTTCTCGTTCTCCAGCAGGTTCTGCGGCGTGTCGTATTCGGCCAGCCGGCCGCCATCGACTACCAGAATCATGTCGCTGTCGATGATGGTGTTCAGACGATGCGCGATTGTAAGCACTGTGCAGTCCTTGAACTCCTTGCGAATCGATTCTTGGATAATCGTGTCCGTTTCATTGTCAATAGCCGCAGTAGCCTCGTCAAGCACCAGCACCTGGGCACGTTTGAGCAGCGCCCGGGCCAGGCAGATGAGCTGGCGTTGGCCGACGCTAAAGTTCTCCCCGCCCTGAGTAACCGCATAGTCCAGACGCTCCTCCTTGGTGCGGATAAAGTCGGCCAGATGCGCGTGCTCCAGTGCCTGCCAAATGTCCTGGTCGCTGTAGTGGTTGAACGGGTCCAGATTCTCGCGCACCGAGCCGGCGAACAGCACCGGATCCTGCGGGATAATCGACAGCTTGCTGCGCACGTCAAACAGCCCGTACTTGGCAATGTCCTCGCCGTCAATCAGGATCTGACCCCCGGCCGCCTCGATGATCCGGAACAGCGCCAGGGTCAGTGACGATTTGCCGGCGCCAGTGCGACCGACGATGCCTACTTTCTGGCTCGGCAGCACGCGGAACGACAGGCCCTTGAGCACCAGATCCAGACCCTCGCGGTACCGCGTCGAATAATCTTTGAACTCGACCACTCCGCGCTCGGGCCACTCCGCGCTTGGCCGCTTGTCCTCGATCACCTCGGGTGCCTCGGATGGGAGCGCTGCGTACTCTGTCACGCGTTCAAGCTGAATCATCGAGTTCTCAACCTCGGTGTAGCTACGGACCGACCAGTTAAGCGAGCTCGTAAAGTCCAGCGCATAGGTGACTGCCAGGCCAACCAAGCCGGCATCGCCGTAGCCAAAGTACTGCAGCGAAACGATAGCCAAGAGCGTTGTGCCCAGCATCACCGTATTTCCGAGGGTCTCAAGCCGCAGGGACAGCCAGCGGTTCAGCGACAGATAAGTGTAATAGGCGCGTATGTTCTGCTCGACGCGGTGCTCGTTCTCATAGATGAAACGCGGCTGCTGGCTGTACGCACGGATGGTCGATACACCACCAATGGACTCCTGAAAGTGCGCAAAGATGGGACTGCGCGTGGTCGAGTCCAGGCGCCGGAGCTCACGGCTGCTGTACAGGTAGCGCTGTTGCAGATAGCGGTAGACGAATGCCAGCGGGAACATGATGACCAGCATCAGCGGCGTCGACAGGCCGATCACCGATACCGCCGAGATCACGTTGACCATGGTGTTGACCATGCTGGAAACCGAGCGCGGCAGCATTTCGTCGCAGCGCTGCAAGTCGGACGAGAAACGGTTGAGAATGCGGCCTAGCGGCGTGACGTCAAAGAACGACATTGGCGAACGCAGAACACTGATTAGCATGTTCTGGTGGATCTTTGTCGAGGCGCGAATCGAGCAGCGCGTCCACAGGAGCAGTGACTGCAGCGAGTTCATCGACGCGCCTAGCAGACCCAGACCGCCATAAATAAGCAGGTAGTAGACCACCGAGTGCGTTACAGTCGCGTAGAACAAACCCACATCGGTGTCAGTGTTGGATGACGCCCAGTGCTTGAGCCACATGTTCGCGCATACGTTGCTGACGGATGCCGATAGCAGCGCCAGCGCAAACATTGCTGAATTGCTTGCACCGCACGCCTTGGCGTACGTTTGGTACGTGCTCCACTCGACGTGGCCCTGGCGGCTGACTTCAGTCGTCATGGTCCGACCCGTGTCGGTAAGCGGCACCACGGACTGTTGCTGTGTCCCGCGCTTACCACGCTGGCCATGCGCGCCGTGCATCAGACCAACGCTAGCACGGCCCAGTGTCTGCTTGGTTGACTTGCGGCGGATTCCCACGCCCTTGGGCAGAATCTCGCCATTCTGCTCGATGTTCGTGGGCTCGTCCTCGTAGTACTCGTTGTCGGACGCTGTGTTGCTGGCGTCGCTGGTGGCCTTTGAGCTCTGGCTCTCGTCAATGTACCGGTGGATAAACTCAAAGATGCTGCTCTGTCGGGCCATCGACTGCGCAAACGATCCCTGGTCAATGACGGCGCCGTCTTGCAGCATGACAATGTGGCCGACGTTGCTCAGGTACTGCACTGCATTGGTGATCAAGATACGCGCGCGCGACTTTAGCAGTCCCTGCGGACCCAGCACCTGCGTGAAAATGTGCTTGCCTACGTGCGCGTCAACCGCCGCCAGCGGGTCGTCCAGGATGTACACGTCGGCGCGCGCATAGACCGCCCGTGCCAGCGACACTCGTGCCTTTTGGCCGCCCGACAGGTTGATGCCCTTTTCGCCGATCTCGGTCTGGTCGCCGCCCGGCAGCATGTCCAGGTCCGGCCGCAGCGCACACGCGTCGATGACCCGCTCGTAAAAGTCCTCGTTGTACGAGCTGCCAAACAGAATGTTGTCGCGCAGCGTGGCGTTCATGATCCACGCCTGCTGTGGCACGTAGGCCACCGTGCCGCGAATCTGCACGCGGCCCTGGCACTTTATCATGTCGCCCAGCATCGCTGACACCAGCGACGACTTGCCGGCGCCCACCTTGCCAATCACCGCCACCAGCTCGTCGCGCCGGCACTGCAGATTGACATCGCGCAGCGTGGGCTCATCGGTGGACAGCCACTTGAACGTTCCATCTTCGATGCTGACTAGCACGTCGTCGGCGCCGGTGCTGGGCGAGTCGCGGTCGTAGGGCTCCCGATCGATCGCAGTAAAGTCGATCTCGCCCGCAGTCAAAAAGTCAAAAATGCGCTTGGATGAGACCATGGCCTCAAGCAGCCCGGGAATAACCATGGGGCCAAACGACAGCGGGAATCGCAGCATGTTGAACAGCGTCAGCGAGACAAACACCAGCTGTGGTGTCAGCGGGCCATGCGACACGTTATCAGCAAGGGTATACAGGCCAAAGGTCGAGAACGAAACCACAAACGGCACCAGCGTGACGACAAACGAGAACACCGCCTGGACCATGCCGTAGCGGCGAATGGTTGCCAGCTCCAGCTTGACGCGCACCTCATTGATCCGGCGGATAAACGACGACTCCCAGGCGTAGAGCTTGATAATCTTGATGCCAGAAAGCACCTCGTCCATAATCTTCATGCGCTGGTCACGGTACCCCATCAGCAGCTTGTTCATGTCCCGCATGGTGCGACTCAGCCGTGCCGACGTCGGAATGCTAATCACCATCGCCAGGACACCGGCAAAGGTCGTCCATCCGAGCGTGCGATATAGCAGGTATAGCGCCAGGATAATCTGCAGCGGCGAGCTCCACAGGTGGTGGGAGAAGTTTGCGAAAAAGTCAGCCAGGCGCTGCGAGTCGACGCTCATATGGGTGACAATGCCGCCGACGTTGTATTGCTGGCGTGCGTCGTTGGACAGCGCCATGGTCTTGCGGTATATGGCCGTGGTGTAGCTGATCTTCATCAGACTGTTGACCTGCTGGTTCTGCACCCAATGCTGCTGGAACGCAATCGTCTGCACACTGGCCACTACGAACATCGCTAGCGCATAAAAGTATCCGTTCTCGATCGGCTCGGCGTCGGCAGTGCGGTACTTGCTGACGAATCCAATCAGCCGCGAAAGCAGGATAGGGTTCAGGAATGCCACCAGATCCTTGACCAGCTTGTAGAAGCCACCTAGCGCCCAGGACAGCCCATAGGTGCGCATGGTCGCACGGAACAGTGACGGGCTGCCCGATTGCAGCTCGGCTTGCCAGTTGCGCTGGAACTTTGCCGTAGCAACGTCGGGCCGGTACTGGGTGCTCAGCTCCCACGTGTCTTCCATCTGCAGCGGCTTGCGGAATCCCTGCTCCAGCAGCGGCGTCATCCACGAGAACGTGAGCCTCGAAAAGACGTTGGCGCGCTCCTCGGGCGACTGGAACGTGCAGACATCGTCGTCATGGACATCCAGCTCGTCTTCGTCGTAGTCGTCGGGCAGCTGGTACAGGCCGTGGGGCTTTGGCTGGCACTCGAGCGCCATCACCGCCAGAGCAGCCAGCATGAACAGCGCGTTGGCAATCACCGCCGACGGCCGGGTCTCGACCAGATCAAGAGACACGGCAGTGCGCAGGCGCATCAGCGACAGCATAACGGTGGCCAGCCAAAACAGCAGCAGAGGCGTCGATGCGATGCGATTGCGATGCTGCTCCCGGTAATGCAGCCGTACTGCGGCCGCTGCGGCCGCCGTCTGCAGCCCAAGCGCAACCGTGAATGCGCATACGCGCGAGAAATCGGCTAATACAATGGCAAACTCTGCCATTGACGCAGCAAGCGTGGCCACGGCCAGCGAAAGCTTGACCCAGAACAGACTGCCGGCCACCAGCTCGCGCGGAAGCAGCGGCGCATGGCTGAGCGCGCGTAGGCGCACAATCGCTGCGACAATAAACAGCGCATTGAGGCCCGAGATCAGCGCGCCGTGCTGGAAGCAGACGGTAAAGTCAACCGGGCGGCTGGGGCTCAGTGGACCCCAGCCCTCGCTCGATGGACAAAAGCCAGCCATCGAATGCTCCAGGATGAAGTTGCTTCAGATATGCACAGTTGATGCGAAAAATAATGAGACTACTGCGCCCAAATGGTCACCGAAAGATGCAGTGCCAACACAGAAGCTCGAGGATCTTGGAAGCTGATAAAGGTGCCGTTCAATCGCCAACAAAAAAGTGCTGACAAATCTAGTAGACTGATGGAGAAGCGAAAAGAAAACTTTGAAAGGCGCACAGGCGATAGCCAGTCGTTAAAATCGATCTCGAGCAGATCAAGCAGCGGCTATTGTCTGTGCGGCAGAGAAGGGGGCCCGAAATCAAGCATTGGCAGCGAGAAAACTTCTGATTTCCGCTGCACGCCCGCAAATTATTCGGGGGAAGCTCGCCTCCGCAGACATGGGATCCAGACCATCGAATTGGGTTTGATTGAACTTTGGCTCGTTCATGTATATTACCACCGGTTACTGCTGGCGCCTGCTGACTACGCCATGCGGCGCTGGATTGTCGACGGGCTCGATGGTGTGCCGCCGTATCGTCGATTCTCAGGCTGGCTACTGTCCTGAGAAGAGCTTGAGTCGCAGCTATGCTCGCAGACAGTGCATTCCACACGTCACCCGACACATTGGCGCTGATTTTGCCGCTTGTCTGAGCTCGTTTGGCTCACCAGTCGGAATCAGTCTTGATCCGCAGCTGATTTGATTGCCGCGATCAGCAATGGGTTTGCGTCAGCGCTTTCTGAGCCAGAGCATAAAGGCATTCTTTGCCTTCTTCTCGCAGCCTCTGGCAACAACCACAACTTTACCTCTATTGCAGCTCTTATTTGTCTAGCGACCAGCGACTCTTCTTACACAAGTGCAAAAATGGCCGCACAGGTCGAGCTGAATTCCGCCACCGGGCTAATCTCGCTTCTGGACGAGAGCGAGCGCGAGCTGCAGTTCTACGGCTTGTCGCAGCTCAACGCCGTGACCGACCGCTTTTGGGCCGAAATCTCCGATGCAATTTCGCGAATTGAGATTTTGTACGAGGATGAGTCGTTTGCGCATCGGCAGCTGGCGGCGCTGGTCGCATCCAAGATCTACTTCCACCTGGGCGAGTTTGACGACGCGCTGAGCTTTGCGCTGGGCGCCGGCGAGCTGTTTGACCTGACAGACACGTCGTCGTATGTGCAGACGGTTATCAACCACGCGATAGACACATACATTGCGCGTCGGGCAAACGAGGCAGACATTGATGCGCGGCTGGAGGCCGTGGTCGAGCGCATGTTTGAACGCTGCTTTGAGTCACAGGACTACGCACAGGTTATTGGTATTGCCATCGAGACTCGGCGGCTGGACGTGCTAGAGCGCGCGCTGACGAGCGGCGACACGCGCAGTCTGCTCGCATACGTGCAGCACGAATGCGTTGACCTGATCGACCGTATTAGCGTGCAGGAGCAGGTTCAGGAGCTGCTGTTCAAGGTGCACATGCAGTTCGACGCACCCGACTACGAGGCCGTGTGCCTGTGCCTGTCGAAGCTCAACAGTCCCAAGAAGACAGCCGAGATTCTGGACATGCTGGTCAAGGACCAGAGCGAGGACAAGCTGCTGTCGGCGTACCAGATTGCATTTGATCTGGATGCCAACGCCACCCAAGAGTTCACCAAGGCGGTGGTGGCAGAGCTGGGCGAGTCCGAGGATGTGGACAGGATACGCTCCATCCTGCGCGGCGACGAGGCGCTGAAGCTGAACCTCGAGTTCCTGTTCCGCAACAACAAGACCGACATGAACATCCTGAATCGCACATGCAAACTGCTGGACTCACGCCTGTCGCTAGCCCACAACGCCACGACCTTTGCCAACGCCTTTATGCACGCCGGCACCACTGTCGATAACTTTTTGCGCGATAACCTGGAGTGGCTGGCGCGGGCCAGCAGCTGGTCAAAGTTCTCGGCCACCGCGGCGCTGGGTGTGATCCACCACGGCCAGATTAAGCATGGCTTTAGCCTGCTGCAGCCGTACCTGCCCGAGGACAAGACATCGGTGTCGCCGTTTTCGGAGGGCGGCGCGTTCTTTGCACTGGGCCTGATTCACGCGTGCCACGGCTCCGACAAGGTTGTTAACTATCTGCAGGACGCGCTGATCTCGTACCAGGGCCAGAATGCCGAGATCCTGCAGCACGGCGCGTGCCTGGGCCTCGGCGCTGCGGGCATGGGCTCAGGCAGCGACGACATTTCAAACTCGCTGATGAACGTGCTGTTCACTGACAGTGCAGTGTCTGGCGAAGCGGCGGCGCTAGGCCTGGGTCTGGTGATGATGGGCAGCAACCACGAGTCGACGCTCAGGGGCATGCTGGACTATGCCAAGGAGACCAAGCACGAAAAGATCATTCGCGCGCTGTCAGTAGGCATGGGTCTGATCATGTTTGGTCGCAAGCAGCAGGCCGACACGATGATTGCGAGCCTAATTGACGAGGAGGATCCGCTGCTGCGCCTGGGCGCCGTGCACATCATCACGATGGCGTACTGTGGAACGGGCGACAACGGCGCCATCCGTAAGCTGCTGCACCTATCCGTGTCAGATGTCAAAGATGACGTACGCCGGGCGGCGGTGACCGGGCTGGGCTTTATCCTGCTGCGCAGTCCCGAGCAAGTGCCACGCATGGTCGAGCTGCTGTCGGAGAGCTTCAACCCGCACGTACGCGTGGGTGCGGCGCTGGCTCTGGGCATTGCCTGCGCGGGCACCGGCTCAAAGGCGGCGATTGCGATCCTGGAGCCTATGCTCAAGGACTCGGTAGACTTTGTAGTCGAGGGCGCGTCAATTGCGCTGGCGTTTATCCTGATTCAGCAGAACGACACGTACGAGCCCAAGGTGGCTGACGTGCGCAAGCGGTTTGCCGAGATCATCGAGACCAAGCACGGCGAGGGTGTGACCAAGTTTGGCGCCGCCATCTCGCAGGGCATCATCGATGCCGGCGGCCGCAACGTGACCATTGGCCTCACCACCAACGACGGACAGCTGAACGCACCGGCGTGCGCGGGCATGCTACTGTTTACGCAGTTCTGGTACTGGTTCCCGCTGGCGCACTTCCTGGCGCTGGCATTCAAGCCCACTGCGCTGATTGCGATCAACAAGGACTTGAAGGCGCCGAACCTGGAGGCCATCTGCGCCTCGCGCAAGGCGCTGTACGCCTATCCGCCCAATGTCGAGCAGCCAGTGGCTCAGGCGCCGACCAAGGTGGCGACCGCGGTGCTGTCGACCACTGCCAAGGCGCGGCGCGCAGGAAAAAAGATTGCGGGCGCTGAGGAACCGACAAGCAAGCCGGAGGAGAGCGAGGAGCCGGCCAAGGAGCCAACCGACGACAACAGCATGGATGTGGACGATGCCAGCGCCGAGGCAAAGGGCGCGCAGAAGAAGGGCCGCAAGCTGGGCGCTGACACGTTCATGGTCGGCAACATCACGCGGCTGCTGCCGTTCCAGGAAAAGTCGATGAAGTGGCCGGCCGGCGCTCGCTATGTGCCGGTGAAGCAGGGCCGGATCTCGGGCGTGCTGGTGGTCAAGGACACGACGCCGCAGGAGCCGGAGGATCTGCTCCAGAGCACGCTACCCGACGACCCGGCGGGCACCGAAGAGGAAGAGGAGGATGCCAGCAACCCAGCGCTGCAGCCGCCAGAGCCGTTCGAGTATCCGTTTGACGAGGAGAACGCGTAAGGTGATTTTTGTTTTTCTGTTTCAAATTACATTTCGGTTATCTATTGAGAATCTATTTCGATAAATAGCGGCACTTTAAATATTAACAAGCAAGCAGCCGCCTTCTCTTGCTGTCTTCTACCACTTTAAAGGCCTGAGGTGCTTCCACAGCCCGCCATTGTGTCGCTTGAGCCGTTTACTGTCGGTGAGTGCGACGTAGACCGGGGTTTCTGCGCCCTGGTCCGGTGTCAGCGGCGCGTACGGGCCGGTCATGTCGGTTTTCACATAGCCCGGACACACCGCAGCAAACAGCAGGCCGCGCGGATCCTGCGCGGTGGTCCGGGCCAGCATCCGCGCATAGGCGATTAGCCCCGCCTTGGCCACGGCAAACGGCATCGGCGGAAACCCGTAGCTGCTGTATGTGCCCTTGCCCACCGACGATATAAACCCGTTTTCGATGATGTGCAAGCCGTTGAGATTCAGCTCGTCGGACGTCAGCACCCGGGGCAGGTCACCCGAGAATATGCCCAGGTGGGCCAGCGCTGTCACCATAAACACAACGCGGCCGTGTCGCCGCATGTGCGGCAGCGCCCAGCTGGTCATATTGACGGCCGAAAAATAGTTCATGTGCACGGTCTTAAATGCCGTGTCTGCATCGCACGTGCGCACCACCGTAGTCTCCGGCGTGGTCTCGGGCGCGGCCGGCGATGCTGCGGCGGCCCGTGTGGCTGCTGTCTGCGGATCCGCCGGCAGCGCCCGCTTGACTACGCCGCCGGCATTGTTCACCAGAACGTCGATGCTCTGCTCCCCGTGCATCAGCGTTAGATAGTCTATAAACGTCTGGATGCTGTCAATGTCTAACACATCGAGCTGGTGCAGTCGTAGCTCGTTGTGCAATGCGTCGCCGCCGCCGCGGAGCTGCTCTCGCCGCAGCTCGTCGAATGCGGCTTGGCCGCGATCCATGTTGCGCGCGGTCAGGTAGACTATTAATGGCTTTTCGGTTTGTAGCAGCAGGTGTCGCACTATGGCCTTGCCGATGCCTCGGTTGGCGCCGGTAACCACGGCCACCAGCCTATCATCGCTCATGTCCAAAAGTACAGAAGTCAAGATTGCGGTGGGTGTGTAGAGAGGGAAGCGCCAAATTGAAACTAGAATTCGCAAAAAAAAGATAGAAAGAAAAGTGGGGAGCAAGTCAAATATGGCAAGAGGCCTAGAACTCAAAATCCCCCGCCCGTCACAACCCAAAAAAACAGCCCATTTTTCCATGATCTGGACTTTAACAATGCCATCGTGATCGCTAATCGCAGAGTTATCGCAACGACTCGTACATGCTAAAATCGGGGCTGGTAAAGGGCAGAATTAGCTCGGACCGAAACTGCACTTGGCTGGCCGGCGGGCCGAGTATCCGAGCCAGCCGCACCCGGGCGTCGCGGCCGTTTTCGTAGTTGTGCGGCAGCTCGATGCGCACGTAGTGGGCGTGCAGCGGGCCGTCACCGTCACTCAAAGCAAAGTCGATCCACCCTCGAGGCTCCTGGGCAAACTCCGATTCGTGGATAGGCTGCATGTCGCGCACACTGGTCCCCGAGAGAATGGCGACCTTGCAGGGTGTGTAGCTCTCGTCCTTGTCGATGTCGAGGTAGAGCGCGAGCGAGTGGATGTGCTGCCGCGCCGGGAACTGTATGCTGATGTGATGCGGCTGCTGGCCGTCCGACTGCCAGAACGTCTCGGCGCTGCCGTCAGAGAGACAGGCCACACCGAACCCGTGCTTGCTCGACGACGCCGACCACTGCCCGCGGCTGGAAATGTCAGGAAGCTGGCTAGACATGAACAGGATAATCGCTTCCCCCTCACCCTTGCCAACGTTGGCAGGGCCAAAGGGCGGGTTTTAGCAATCGCAGCTGCGCGCTGAAAAGAAATGGGAGCGCAGATGAGGCTTGGGGTTGCGAACGATTGTTTACTTTATAAAATCGACTGGCTCAGAACCAATCGGGGGCTGGAGCGAGACAAAAGGTAAACAAAAAAAGCTGTTGATTTTCCTCACTGATGTGGGGGGAAATAGGTTTTTGCGGACAGCATGGATGGTATTGCGGCACCCCTCCCTCTTTCCTTCTGTTGTTTACTCTTATTTTTTTTTTCCATTTTTACTTTGGTTGGGTTTTCGGTGCCAAGCATGAACAACTACTATCCAGGCGGTCGGGACATATTCAAGCCAGGTAAGCTATTGCACCCACTGCGCTCCTGGAAACCTCCTTGGCCATGAGCGACGGGTAGCTAATCACTATTTCCTGCCATGTAGTGGATCCAGACATTCCTGGTCCTGGCACCTACGACGTGCACACGAGCGAGCCCGCATACAAAAAGTACGGCTTCCTGTCGCAGAGCGAGCGGTTCAAGGCCGAGAAGGCCGCCGATGAGCGGACGGGTGCCGAGCTAAGTACTGGCCGCTCGGTGTCGCGTGCCGGGTCACAAAGCCGGCGTCCGCTGGGCAGCTCGGCGATGTCAGCTCTCCGCGTCGAAGAGACGCGGCTAAAGCGCGAGATCGAGCACTGCCAAAAGACCCTCCAGGATCTGCAGGCCAGCACGTCCCGCGAGACCCGGGTGCTCAAGGACAAGGTGCAGCAGGCTGAGGAAAAGGTCAAAGACCTGCTGCGCGAGCGCACAGAAATCAAAAAGCGGCTGATGCAGCGGGAAATCGACCTACGGGCAAAGGAGCGCGACCGCGACATGCTGGCGACGCAGCTGGAGAAGCAGCAGGCGGCGATGACGCTGGCCAACCCAAAGACCGAGAAGCAGCTAAAGGAGAACGCCGATCAGGCCAGTGCCATGTGCACGAAGCTCAAGAATACGCTGGACAAAGCGCGCCGGGCCAGTGAGGAAGACAAGCAGCAGCTGCGACAGCTCAAGCACCAAATTCGCAAGCTTGAGCAGGAAAAGGACGCGGCCGAGACCGAGCTGAAGCAAATGGGCGAGGCAGACTTTCCGCGCCAGCTGTCCAAGGCGCGGCGCGAGCTGCGTCAGCAAGAAGAGTACTACCGCGAAAAGGTGCGCAAGCTCGGCGTCGAGCTGCAAGAGTCCAAGGACTTGGCAAGCCGGTATATGAACGAGCTGGGCGAGGCCACGGTGCAAAACACGGCGCTGGAGAATGAGCTGCAGCTGGCAAAGGAACACGAGCAGAGCAAGGCGTCGGGCACCAGCAGGCAGCTCGACCAAGCCATGGCGCAGCTGGCCTCGACGCAGAAGCGGCTGGCCGAGCTGGAGCGGCTGTCGCGGCAGCGCGCCGAGGAATCGGGCCGCGTGCTCGACGCAGCCAACGAGCACATTGACGAGCTCAAGAGCGAGATTGAGCGGCTGGAGCAGGAGCGCGAGCAGGTCCAGCACGAGATGAAGGGCAAGATCCGCGAGCTCACGCTAGACTACCAGGCAGCCAAGCGCGAGTTCGAGTCATCGGTCAAGGGCGCAGACGACGAACGCACCAAGCGGCTGTACGACACGCAGGCACGGCTGGAGCGCGCGACCAAGGAGACGTTGGACCTAAAGACCGATATCAGCGAGCTACGCGGAGTCCTGCTCAAGAAGGAAATGGCGTGGAAGGACCGCCAGCTTGAGCTCGATGGCGACCTGAAGGCTGCCGCGTCGGACTACGAGGCCCTGCAGACGCAGTTTGCCGAGCAGCACGAAAAGTTTACCAGCCACATCCAGGAGATGGAGGAGCAGGCGCGCAAAAGCGAGCGTCTGTGGAACAACGAGCGCACAAACATTCTGGAGAAGCTCGACTCAGCGCACAAGGACGGCTTCCGGCTGCGCGATTCCCTAGACGCGCTGCAAAGGGAGGCTGCGCAGGTGCGGGCCGACTGCGACGCCGACATGAAGCGCGCGGGCCAAGAGCTAGCCGACATGCGCGCCGAGGTTGAGCAGCAGGCGGCCAAGTGGGACGCCGAGCGCAAGGAGCTGACGCGTGCCCACAACGAGGCTCTGGCCGAGCTAAAGGACGAATGCGCCATGCTGGAGCAGCAGCTGCAGGACGAGCGCCATTCGCTCGAGGGCCAGCTCCAGGAGGCACGCGACGAGCTAAACGAGTTCCAGGACACGCACGGCGAGCGTGTGGCCCTGCTGGAGTCGCAGCTTAGCGAGGCTGCCGACTCGTACGAGAAGCAGGTGCTGGAGAACCAGATGCTCGAGGAGCGGCTGCTCGAGAGCGACGCCAAGGCTGCCGAGCGCGCGGACGAGCTGGAGGCACTGCTCGAGGAGGCGCGCCTGGAGCAGCAGCAGGGCTTGCGCCAGCTCGAGAGCGAGCGTGACGCGGCTCAGCAAAAGGCTGCCGAGTTTAGCAGCCGGCTGCAGAGCGAGTGCCTAGAGACCGAGGCTTTGCGCACAGAAAACGAGGGCCTGAGCAGCCGCATGCAGGAGCTGGTCGAAGCGAACGACGAGCTGACTGGCGACTGCGCACGGCTCCAGGACATGGTAGATGAGCTGGCCGACGACGCTGCCCGGGGCGACAGCGAGCGTGACGAGGCGCTGGCGCATTATACCGGGTTGATGCAGCAGCTTTCAGACAAGCATCGCGCTGAGAAGGACCAATGGGCGGCAGAGCGTGCAGCCATGCAGAGCCGCCTGGAGCGCTACCGGCACCGTGACAACATGTGGGCGATTCAGCAGCAGAGCCTGCGGGATCTGCTTGAGATCAAGGAGGATGCACGTGCGCACATGGTCAGCGAAGCGCAGGACCTCTTCTGTGAGCTGCAGGGCGAAGAGGCCGTGTCATACGAGCAGACCGAAGCCTGCGCCGACCTGGTCGGCGATATCCAGGATCTGCTGGCATCGGCTTCGCTAGATGATAGCGCCGACGCCTTTGCCCAGCAGGTGAGCGAGGTGCGCGAGTTCACGCGGCGCGTGTTCCTCGAGAGCATCCAGCGCGCGCAGGAGGCCAAGCTGTCGCAGATGCGGGTTGAGAGCGAGGTGCAGGAGCTCAGGTCGATGCGGATGCAGGGTCAGATAGTCGAGACGGTGAGCGAGATGAGCGCACAACACAAGGCCGAACGCGCCAGGCTCGAGGCCGATCTGTCGGCAGCACGCAGTGACTACCGCAGCCTGCAGGAGCTGGCCTCCGCGAACCGGGCAGCCTCCGAGACGCGGGTCGCCGAGCTTGAGGCCAAGATCAGCGAGCTGGTTGCGCCCGGTGCGTCGTCGCAGGACGTGGCCCAGCTGGAGTCCGATAACGCGGCGCTGGCGGCGCAGTGCAAGCAGCTGGCCGAGCTCAGCGCCGATCTGGAAGCGCGGCTCGAGGTGTTTGAGTACTCGGCCGAGGATGAGCGGGCCGAGTTTGAGCGCCAGCAGGCGATGCTCGAGTCCAGAAACACGCACATGACGCGGGTGCTGGAGCAGTGCGAGGTCAATATGGCGACGCACGTCGAGGAAATGAACAACATGGGCCAGCGCATTGCCGAGCTGGAGAGCGAGCGGGCGATTTTGGCTGAACAGACACAATTCCAGATCAACTGGCTCAAGGAAAACTACTCCAAGGCATACCAGGACCTGGACATTGTGCTGAACAACGAAGGCGGCCACGGCAATCTGCGGCAGCGCATCCGCTATGTTGAGAGCCTCAAGACGCAGATCCTTGGTCTCAAGAAGGAGAGCTTCGAGTTTGCGCGCGACCGCGACCGCTACAAGCACCGCGTCAATCTGTTCAAGAGCGAGCTGGATGCATACAAGGAGGTCAAGGACGTGGAGACGTACCGCGCGCGGACGCATGTGCACAGCCGGCTGGCTGTCCGTCGCAACAAGTCGGTTGGCCGGCGGACCCTGGGCGCGGGCGCCGAGCCGGCCGGCGACTCGCAGCGCTCTGCACTGGGCAAGAAGGGCGCGGCGGTGGTGAGCCGGGCGCTGGAGGAGGCCCGGCGGCACCGGCAGCCCCAGATGACGGTGGTTGACGAGTAGGCGGCTAATGTTAACATTTATTTTTTCTGACTGTAATAACCTCTCGATTTTGGTAACGTTCCGGTGATCAGCCGATTGCCTGCCTGATCTGGTAATTGCAGCTTATCATTGATTGCGGGGACGCAAAATGGCGTGGTGGGCTTTTTTTCGAGCCCAGAACTGAAGCCCAGCGCACTCTTGCTTTTGCGGGTTACACTTTTGAGAGCGAGCACATTCTTTTTCGGAATACAGCCTGATTCAGCCGATGGACGTTAAAATTCAGACCGAGCCGTTTGACGCGCGCTTCCCGAACGTCAATCAGACGAAGCGCTGCTGGCAAAACTACTACGACTACAGCAAGTGTGTGGCGGCCAAGGGCGAGGAGTATGCGCCGTGCCTGCAGTTCAAGCGGGCGTATCAGACGCTGTGCCCGAACGAGTGGGTGAGTTGCTGAGTGCTTTGTTTTTGTGTGCATTGACTTTGGCAAAACGCACTGGAGCTAATTGCGTGCATTGTGCTGTAGATTGAAAAGTGGGACACGCAGAAGGAGGAGGGCACGCTGCCGTTTGACATTAATGCCTAAGCAGGCTAGCGGCCGCCCAGCGCTCTTGCAGCGGGGAGCATCTGGCGCCTAGCGTTTAGAGCTGGTCTATTTGAGACTGGACTGGGAGCAGGGAGAGTCCAGCAAATTTTGTTGCTCTTTTTTGATCCGCGTTTGATTAAAAAAACATTTCCAGCACTCTTTTCTCTTTTGCACCACTATAATTTTGAAATCGCAGCCGACGCATGCGCGGGCTTCTGGGGAAAATGCGCTTGCACTTTGAAGTTGCTAGCGGCAGCGCGGGCGCACGCAGTGGCACCCTGGTGCTGGACCGTGGCGAGCAGGATAGCGTGCAGATGCAAACGCCGTCGTTCTTCAAGTACACGCGACACGGGATGCAGCCGCACCTGGTGCCGGACGTGGCCGCCGAGGTAACCGGGCTGCCAGCGGTGACGCACGTGCAGCTGGAAGACTTTCTGGACGAGCGCCCAACGGAGCAGCGACACTTTGCGGAGCTGCGCAAGTTTGCCGGGATCGGATTGGACGCCGTGGTGCTGGATGTACTGGATCCAACGGTGACGGCGCGCGCAGTCACGTCGGCCGAGAAGTTTATGGGCGTCGACTCGGAGGGCGGCGTGCGGCGTCTAACGCCAGCGGCGTTTGCGCGTGCAGTCAATGCGCTTGACGCGGACGTGGCCGTGGCGCCAGCGGACTATGTGCACGAGGCGCAGCCATCGCTGACGCGCGGCAAGCGCATTTCAAAGTCGGTTGCGCGGTCGGCGCGGTGGCTGGACGAGGCGCTGGCGGGCATAACGCGCGCGGCCGTGTTTGCGCCCGTGATGGGCTCGCTCAGCCCGGAGCTGCGCGACGCTAGCGCGCGGGCGCTAAGCACGCGCAGTGACGTGGCGGGCTATGCGCTCAGCGACGTGGCCCTGGCGCCCAGCGACCGGCTGTGGGCGGCGCAGCGCTCGCTGCCATTGCTGGATGCGGCCAAGCCGCGGTACATGGCCGGAGCCAGCGCGCCTGACATGGTGCTGCGGGCGGTACTGAGCGGCGTGGATCTGGTCGACAGCAGCTACGCATACGCGGTGACCGAGCAGGGCCTGGCGTCGGCGTACACGCTGGGCGGCGACGGCACCGCAGCGCATGTGGACCTGTGGCAGGACGCAATGGCCGCGGACTTTGGGCCGCTGGTGGCTGGCTGCACGTGCTTTGCGTGCCGCTCGCACCACCGGGCGTACCTCCACCATCTGCTGCGGGCGCGCGAGATGCTGGCGACGGTGCTGCTGCAGGCCCACAACCTGCACTGGTACGCGCGCTTCTTTGCAGACATTCGCCGCAGCCTGGCCCAGGGCTCGCTGGCTGCCGAGGCCGAGGGCTTCTTTACGCGCTATGGCGCCGGCGCATTCGGCGAGCTGGATCTGCTGGCGACGCAGGCGTGCTCGCCAACCACCAAGATTCAGCGCCGGCGGCACGCGTAGGGGCGCTGGGCCGGACAGGCATCCGCGCTGCACTCTGCTCTAATGCGTTATTCTTTTATTTGATATGGAGGGGATCAGCTTGAATCCCCCGGATGTTTGCCGACACGGCACTATACCCGGCAAAGCAGTCCGTTTTGCGGCAAGATTGTCTCAATTGCAATCCAGAAAGCATGTTAGAAAAAAAAACGGGGACGAGCGCTTGATTCTTTCTCCACTCCCTGGTTTCTCTTGTTCAATTTTTTCTTTATTTTTTCTTGGTTCCTTGTGTCATCTTTTCTTTTCGTCTCTGTAATTATTTGTATTAGCGCTATTTGTCCCGGTGTGTGTTGGCGACACACTATTGAACACCGCGTGCTCGCATCCGTGGGAGGAGGTGCGCCTGCTTTTCTTTGATTTACCGATGACGGCGGACGCGGTGGTGCTGGACTTTGAGAATGCCGAGGTGCGCAATTCCGACTACGAGTCGCTGAAGCCCGAGGGCTGGCTGACCGGCGAGATAATCAACTTTTACTGGACGTTTCTCGAGCGGCGCGAGTTCCGCACCGAGCCGTCGCTGCTGTTCCTGGGCACGTACACGGCCTACCGCATATCCAACGCCGAGAGCGCCTCGGTGACCGACAACATATCGATGCAGCTCTCGGGCGAGCTGGACCAGCGCCAGCTGATACTTATCCCACTCAACCACCGCAGCCATTGGTCGCTCCTAGTGTATTGCCGGCTGACGCGCACGTTCTACCACTACGACTCGATATCCAAATACAACCGGAACTTTGCCGAGCGCGCGGCGGGCCGGTTTCTGCGCGTGCTGGAGCCCCGGCTCAAGGACGGATTCTACTTCAAGTCGATGCAGACGCCGCAGCAGAACAACGACTATGACTGCGGGATATACGTGCTGGCGATTGCCGAGGAGCTGGCGCGCCGGTTTATCAACAACAAGCATAAGAGCCGGGTTGGCCGCGACCGGCGAAGCTCTGCGGCGGCGCCGGCGGTGGCCGACAAGCGCCAGAAGGAGGCGCCGCGTGGCTCCGATGCGTACTCGCGGCAGCATTCGGGACGCGAGGCGGATGCGGGCAAAATGCGGACCATGACGTCGTCGATGGCAGCATCCCACGTGCAGCAGCTCCAGCAGCAGCATCAGCAGCGGCGCAACCACAGCACGCCGCCCATTGCCCGGGTGCCCGTAGCCGCCAGCCTCCCAGCGTCGCCCGGGCGCGCAATGGCAAGCGACCTGCTGATGCCAAAGTTTGGGCAGCCGTTTTCGGGGTTTCACAGCCCCTTTGCGGCCATGTACACGAATACGAGCGAATTCCATCCGCCCGAGCCGCTGCTCAAGGGTGGCGGGTCGGCGCAGTTTGGCTCCCATGAGGGCAAGCACCGTGCGACGAGCAGCCGGTCGCGTGAGGAGCGGCTGAAGCTGGAGGAGCAGATGATGGAGAAGGCCGGGCTGCCGCGGGACTTTTGGCTGGTGACCGTGGAGGACATCGAGTACCCGCACTGCATGCGCCGGCGGATCCGGTCGCTGGTTCTGGAGCTGCAGCGGCAGATGAGGCCCGGGCGTTACTAGAAGCTAGGCATTTTTAATTATTTCCACCACTGATAACGCTGATTCGAAAAAAAGAAACTCTAGGGTAGGGCCCATAGGTTTTCATGAATTAGCCTGGCCCCGTGTCGGGGAGACATCTTGCGTGCGTATTAGAGTTGTCCACTCCAAAAAAAAGAAGCCAGGCGACTCTTTTTTTCTATTTGCTTGTTGAGACTTTTATTAATCTTTATTTTAAAGTGTGCAAGCGAATAGCCATTATTGTTTTTTCTCAAGGTGGAGTCGATTGGACTTTTCTTCTCCGCATTTTTGCTGGTGCTTTTGCTTTTTCACACTCTTATCCGCCGTACTCGCGCCCGCGCCCACACAATGACGCCCATCCCGGGGCCAAAGTACCTGCAGTGCCGGCACTTTCCCATGACGCTGTCGCACACCGATATCGACGCCCTGCGGCCCGGCGAATGGGTTACCGACGATGTGATCGACTTTTACTTCAAGTAAGTTTTTGGTTACATGCAACATTATTATTTTTTTCCCGGCTAGCAGCCACGATTCGGGGAGAAAGGCAGACTAGCAGGTAAAGAAAGGAAACTGGTCGGCTAACTCGTTCAGGAGGGATATTTTTTATTTTGGGCTAGGTATTTGAAGCACAAGTACTTTCGCAACAACAAGAAATACGTGTACATACCCGTCACCATCGCCAATCTGTTGACCGAGCGACCAGTCGGTAAGTTGTGCTATAGTGTGCGGCGTGGGCAAAATGCTATGGTCAATAAGGGGGGATGGTATTCCAGCGACTAATCTCTCCCTCTTCCAATATCTATTGTTTGGGGGCCTCCCAGTAGACAGCAGCAGCAAGCATATAAAGGACCTGGCCGGCGACGCCAACGCGCTGGATTTCGAGACGCAGTGTCTAAAGCGCCCCAAATCGATCCGCGTAGCGTTCCTGCCGATATTCGGCGACGACCACTGGTCGCTGCTCGTCTACCGCAACCTCAAGCACCGGCCACTGCCCGAGTTCCTCCACTTCAACTCGCACCTAAACAGCACGCGCGAGCACCACACGCAATGCGCGCGCACCGCGCTGATCAACCTGCTCTACGTGTTCCGCGAAAACGACCCGAGCATGGCGATCTCCAAGGACTCGTACAAGCTGGTGGTCAAAAACTGCCCGCAGCAGTCCAACGGCAACGACTGCGGCGTGTACGTGTGCATGAACGCCTATATTCTGTCGTCGCGGCTGTCCAAAAAGGAGCGCGAGGGCAAGAACTCGCCCTTGCATGCGTTTGTCAAGCGGCTGTCGATATCGGCGTACTCGCCGCCCGGCCGGAGGGCCGACACGCTGAGCTTTGCCGAGAAGAACCCAGAAAAGGACAAGCTGGACCAGGAAGAGCTGCTGTGGAAGGTCAAGGACAAGGATGCGGTCCTGCCGGACGACATGCGGTCGTATATTACCAACGTCATTTACAGCGCAACGTACACCCGCAGTGCGTCGGCCAGTCTGTAGTGGGCTGGGGGAAAGGAGGAAGTTTAATACACGCTAGATTAGCCGCCTGAGGGGGTTTCTACGGAATATTGATGCGCCGGGCATACTCGCGGATGTTCGACGTGAACCGGTCCTGGACCAGGTGGCCCTTGCCGGCGACGATGCGCAGCATGTCGGCGGTGACGTCACGGTTGCCCAGGATGTTGATGTGGTCGGCCGCCTCGGCGCCGCCGCGAATGTCCTTGAAGACCGCCAGCGGGTTGTGCAGGAACTCGCGGGTAACAATGCGCACGCCATGCGGGTTGAACAGGGGCTTGCGCCAGGCGTCGGCACACATATAGCCGAGCGACAGCAGCGGCACGGTCCCGTCGCCCTCGCCGTTGACGATGCCAATGTCGACGTTGCTGACGTGCGCGCGGTGCGTGCGGTCGATCCGCAGCGCCGGCGTGCCGGTCTCGTCGTGCAGGTCGTCCATGCTGGCGGTGTCGGCGGTGTAGTAGTATGCGCGCTCGGTGGTGGCGCCGTGGCCGTACAGGCAGTATATGGTGAGGTTGGGCGCGTTGGGCAGCTGGTGCTGCAGCGGGTTGGTCCACACGCGGTGGTCGTCCCGGCGCGCGTCCATTTCCTGCTGCGTGCGGAACACGCCAAAGCTGTAGTCGCGCTGCATCAGCCGCAGCTCGTCCTTGTCCAGCGCATTGAACAGCAGCTGCAACGAGTCCTCCATTGTCTGGTTGTTCATGCTGCTGCTGCGCTCGTCGTCGAATCTGATTTGCCCGCCATACGAGACAGCCGCGGGCGGGCTGGCAGTGTCGTTCCCGCCGGGGTCGGCCAGCGTATTGACGCCCGTATTGTTGCTGATGGGGTCGTCGGGCGCCCCGTTCAGGTCGCCCCAGATGGCATTGCCGCCCTTGGGCAGCAGCGACGGCAGCCCGGTCCACGAGCGGAAGATGCGCGCCAGCTCCTTGCGGTTCATGAAATGGTCCAGCAGGTAGCTGGCCAGCGGCTGCACGGTTTCGCGCTGCTCGCCCGACAGCAGCGACGCCAGCGTCTTGGGCACACCCAGCGGCGACCCGGCCAGGTTGACAATGGCCTCGATGTGCCGGTCCACCCACTGCGCCCCGCCGTTGCCGCCCTGCGCGGACTCGACCCACTTCATAAAGTACTGGACGACCTGCGAGCCCATCGAATGCGTGACCAGAACAGACTTTCGGTTCGATGCGCGCAGCGCCATCTCGATCTGGCTCTGCAGGCGGCTAAAGTACTGGTCGCGCCGCTCCAGGTCGTGGTAGGAGAGCCGCCAGTCGTACGAGGCCAGCGCCATGTCGTTGCTGTCGTAGCCCAGCGCGGCCAGGTTTTCGATCGCCTTTCCCCAGATCCAGTAGCCGGTGATAAAGTAGTCGGCCGCGTCGAGCCCCTGAGCCGCGCGCAGCTTGATCTCGGGCGGATCCAGCCCGGTCTTCTTGTCGAGCATCATGTGCTGCACCCAGCACTCCTTGTCCAGAAGAATCGCCTTGAACATGGTCGACGTGCCCCACAGCCGCTGGCGAAAGTACGGGCGCGAGCAGCTCGACGTGCTCCAGCTCTCCAGGCCCGACGAGATGATGCCGGGCACCAGAATCACGTTGTGCTTCTTCGCCAGCCCCTCCTCCTCGACCAGTGTCAACGCCGGCTCGAACTCGCCGGTCGAGCGGTTGGCAGGGCCCGGCGTGGTCTTGTCTGGGGCCAGCAGCCGGGATATGTCCTGGACAAAGTCGTCGGGCAGCAGGCTGTCGGGCAGCAGCGTTGAGACATCAAAGTCGCCCAGCACCTCCTGCATCCGGTTTATGTGCGTGTTCTGGGTCGGGTTGACGTACAATATCGTCGCGACCGCGGTCACGACGCCGATTGCGATCCCGGCGACGAACCACCGCCGGCGCTTGACGCGCTTGACCGGCTGGCGGATGACTAGCTGCTTTTCCAGCGTCGCCTGCGTTACCATCGTCGCCTGCGTCACCATCGTCGGCGTTGACGAGCCGTTGCGCGGCGTGCCGATGGCTGTCGGCGTGCCGGTCTCGGCTTCGGGCCGGTCAGCAGCTACGTCCTTTGGCTGGGCTTTGCCCTTGCGCTGTCGCACCGAGCCGCCATCACTGTCCTTGGACATGGCCCGAATTCTGACGTATTTGACGTAGCTGTGACTTTGCAATAGAAACAATAAAAGGGAAAAAAAGCGATCGAAAAGAAAGAGACGATGTGCACACTGCGATCAAGTGCGCATGCAGCTGGAGCCTGATTGTTGTCCCACAAGCGGCTGGCTCCGCGCTCTGTTCCTTTGGAGGGCACACTCTGCGCGCGTGTTTGCCTCCGCTCTTCCGCCACTAATTCTCCCCTTGCATTCCACACAGTTGACGGATACAGCCGATAGGCGTGAGCGGGGGGCACGGGATAAACGAGAGTTGCATCACCCGTCACATATGGACAGTCATGATCACGCTCAGCCGACAGCCGGCGGGAGCGACGCAGGCACACCAGGTAGGTTTTCCGCTGACATGGGCCAATCGCTGCGAGGTGGACAATTTTTTTGTTGGGCAAAGCGCCAAAGACACAAAGGCGAAGCGTGGCGGGAGGCGCATACAGCAAATGCCAAATGAGGCGAGGCTTGGAGCGGCCTGCTCAAAGCGGCGAGTTCCATCTCCGACTGGCCGGGAACCGAGTTCCAGAATCCGAGCGCATGGAGGGTCACATGGCCGGCAGCGCCGACGCAGGTCGCTGCTGGCCTGCAGGGCCCGGGTGACTTTCAATGGGTCCTTTGTGCATCGGCGAGAGGGGAGGCAGTCATGCTAACGCAAAAGCAAGTGATGTTTTTTAGGGGCAGTGCTGGCAAACGGCCTGACGGCGGAGCAGCAGGCCAGCGTGGATCGCGCGCGTGCGTATGCGCAGGAGCTGCAGGACACGGTGTTCAAGGACGCGGCCGAGGCCGAGCGCAGGCGGCGGGCGGAGGAGAGCCGGCCGCCGCCCGGCACGGTCAACCCGGGGCTGCTGGGCGGCGTGGATGCGCGCAACCTGTCGGTGCTGTCGCGGCTGTACGTCGGGTCGATCAACTTTGAGCTGACCGAGGAGCACCTGCACCGCGTGTTCTCCGAGTTCGGCACGGTGCACAGCGTGAGCATGTCGAAGGACCCGGCCACGGGGCGGCACAAGGGCTACGGGTTCGTCGAGTTCGAGGTGCCCGAGGCGGCGATGCTGGCGATGGAGGCGCTGAACGGAACCATGCTGGGCGGGCGGCAGCTGCGGATTGGCCGGCCAAACAACTACAACGTGGCGGTGATGCAGGGCTTTCCGCCGCCGCCGCCCGAGCGCATCTACGTGGCCAACGTCAACGAGGCGATTTCCGAGGACGTGCTGCGCGAGATCTTTGGCCCGTTCGGCGAGGTATCCGCGTGCGTGCTGGCGCCGGACCTGAGCGCGCGCCGCCACAAGGGCTGGGGCTTCATTGAGTTTGCGCAGGCGGCGGCGGCCGAGCAGGCGGCGGCGGCAATGAACGGGCTGGCGCTGGCCAACGTGGTGCTGCGGGTGCGGCCCAGCGTGGTGGGCGGGCCGCTGGGCCCGGGCATGGCCGCGCTGGACGAGGCCGCGCAGGTGCCGCAGCAGGTGGCGGACATGGCGGCCAGCGTCAGCCAGAGCATAGCCGAGGCAGGGCCGGCGGGATCGGCCGTGGTGCTGCTGGCGAATGTGGTGGGCGGGCGATCCGAAGTCGACGACGAGCTGGCCAGCGACATGGCCGGCGAGGGGCTCAAGTGCGGCAGGATTGTCAAGGTCGTCGTGCATATCGCGTCCGATGAAGAGCTCGCGGCGAGCGGCGATCTGTCCGCCGAGGTCAGCATCTTCATGCAGTACGCCGAGCCCGCCGCCGCCGCCGCCGCGCTGGAGCTGTTTGACGGCCGGTGGTTTGGCGGCCGCCGCATCGCCGCCCGCCTGTTTGATCCGGACCGCTTCCGCGTGGTCACCAGCGCCGACACAATGGTGTTTATCCCGTAGTTTGCTCCGCTTGTAAGCTTCGTGACGCCGCATTTTTTTCGCTTCTTTGCCAGTCCCGAGGCCCAGCCGACGGGCTGCATTGTGTGCTGGTGGATTTGAAACGAAAAAAAAAAGAGGGCTGCTTCAATGCGAGGCGCACTGCGCCCGGCTGGAATGGCCCTTTCTCTATGAGCTTCTTGCCCAGGATACTCCCGCCCTGTACGCAATGTGACCCGAGCTTGCGCTTTCTAGAACTTTAGCTTTTAAAAAACTAAGTTTTCTATTTGCCCGCGGACAAAGAACACGGTTGTCTTTACGCTTTACAGTCGGCGCGTGTCAAAGGAGGGGGGAATCCTTCCTTCGCGCGGGCATTGGCGTGTGGCGCTCCGACGCTGGCGGGCTGGTAACCCACCCAGCGAGCGATGTGGAAAAACACCCACCGGAAGGGATGCGCAGACACCAAATTCGTTGGCCGTTTATTATGAATCCGATGCCAGTGCCTTGTTCCCAGCAGCCGCGAATAAAGCGGTCCGCATTTGTGGCGAGCGCACCTCCCCGACGGCATCGCGTGGGCAGCCCAGGGTGTTTTTAGCTGAGCGCTGGCGCCCGGCGGCAGCTCCGACCCCCCGAGGTCCGCCGGAGCCCAAGCACAGCCAGTGATGGAACCAGGCGGCTGCATGATTCGGCAAGCCTTTTGATTGGTGGGGGCGGTTGACTCCCCGGGCACGGTGCCCGGAGCCAACCCCCCCTGCGCTGAGCGCTGCGCGGAGCTGACGGGCCTGTCGACCGGGCGCAGAAGGGGCTCCTCCTGTCGGCAGGCGTCCGGCCTCCCGGTGCCCAGGAACCGCGCGCGCAAAACGCGCCAGGCGCGGGTGGGCGCCGGGAGGGAAGACAGCGGGTGATTCTACGGGTTTTTAGCAAAATGCGTATGCGTGGTTAAACTGAAGCCGTGTATTTCATCTCTGCTGGCCGTTCTCTCCCCCCTCCTTTCCTCTTTTTCGCTCTGCTTGACCATTTTTATTACTGTATCTGCTGTCGGCGGTTCTTCCCTGGCATTACATCCACTTTCTCCTACCTGTGCCTGGGCCTGTCTGCTGTGCGTTGTTGCCTCCCCCCCAGCATCGGCCCGATTCCCCCTCTCCAGCAAAACACCTCCCAAGCGGTAGCTCCTGCCGCCTTGCTGAGCAGACGAAAGGGGAAAAAAGTGCGATTGCACCCGGCGTTTTGCCACCTTGCCTGCACACCCTGTCTAGCAGTTTGCCCGCCTGCCCCGTGCGTGCCGGCTGAAGAGCAGAGGGCGAATCCGCTCTGTTCATCCCGCCCGGATTTCCATCCCAGAGGTCTGGCTTCAAAGCATCGCGCTTCGCTTGTTGGGTGATTCTGCGCCATATCTCGCACGCGCCCATTCCTGCGGGGAGGAGGATTTTGCCTTAAAGAACAGGCCTGCAAGAACCGCAAAATAAATCCAAGCTCTCTTCCCTTCTACTCCGTTTGGCCGGGTCATTTTACAAAACCTGCCCTTTTCTCTCTCCCCTTCTGCTTGTTCAGCCTCTTGCCCGCCTTCCAAAGAGACCTCAGTCCAGCGAGGAAATAAACCTCCCCCCTCTCTCTTTCTCTTCTCCTTTTCTCCCGCACAAAAGCCTACTGCCTTCAGTTTATTTTCCTGTTTCGCTTCCTGCGCTCGCCACACCTGCCACACCGTCCCATGGAGGTCGACCAGAGCCCCGAAGAGTATTTCCGCCAGCACGCCGCCGCCGCGCTTCTGCGCAGCGACGCCGACGATGCCGCCGACGACCCCAAAGGCAAGTAACCGTTTCATGTGCCGCTGCCGCTCGGGCAAGAACCCTTTCGCAGCAAAATACCGCATGAGTGCCGTGCTCGCGATGCACCCGGAAAGAGGGGGCCATGCGGGACGTGTGCACCTTGCCGTTTTTAACGCGGCTGGGCTTTCAGGATGATCACACCCCCCGCCGACCACCCCCCCCCCATTATTTTCTTGACTGCTCGTTTCCCTTTGCATACGCCTCGCCTTCTTTTTTTCCTCAGCCCAGTCATCCTCGCAACACCCCGACCCGTGGATGCCCGTACTATGGGTTTCCGTGAAGCGCGGAGGGGGGAGGCGAAGCCAGACCAGCGTCAGTGTTGCCAGGGGCTGGCCGCGCGCGTTGCTCCCTCCTACTGCGTCTAACGGACTCCCCCGGTTCCCCCATCATCTTCGCGTTTCTTTTGCCTGTTCTTTTTCTTTTGCTGATCTGCACTGCCGAATCTGTAGAGTCGTGGTCCGAGATTGAAGATGCCAGTGGCGCCGAGGATGACTCGTCCGTGACCAAAAAGAAGCGCATCTTGCGCTACGGCCGCCAGCGCCTTTCCGAGATGCGCGAGCGCTTCAACGCGGCCAAAGCAAGGTAAGCATCCCCCGCGCGTTTTTTCCCCCTGTCTTCTCGCCTGGAGCGATTTCCGGTGGAACCGACAATCCCACCGACTGCGGGGTCCCAACATGAAATTTTTTTGTTCGGGTTTCTTCCTTGCGCGCCCATTGGCCCGTCGCCGGCGTTAATAATGCGATCGCAATCACGTGCGGCGGAAGCACGCCTCCCCTCGCCCCAGGGCGCAAATGCACGTCTAATTAAAAACTTCTTGTTCAACGGATTGTAGGCTGTATGAGCAGAAGCAGCAGCAGCTGGATCTGGAGTGGGCGCAGCTGCAGGACGGCACGCATCCGCAGTACCGCGAGTATGCCGGTCTCGTCGACGCGCGCTGGGCCGACCGCCTGACCAAGATCGACCTCAAGCACGAGAGCAGCCGCGGCATGGCCCGGCGCAACCTGGAGGCGTCAACAACGTCGGCGACGACTTCGTTTGTCGCCGCGCGCCGCGAGCTCCGCCAGCGGCTGATCCACCGGCGGAAGCAGCGCCTGTGGGGGCTGACCGACGAGCTGCGCGGCCTGGAGCGGATCAGCGAGACCATCGAGAACATTGCCAATCCGCTGTCGAACCAGGGCGCGGCCGATTTGCCGGTCAAGGGCACGGCGGCACCACGTGACTCGGGGCATCTGCTCAACCTCCCGGACTCGCGGCTGCCGGCGGCCGACGAGGACGCCGACGTGTCGGCCATCCGCGGCATTCCGGCGCTGCTGAACCAGCCGGACGCCGAGCTTGCGGTTCCAGACGATATGGCTTCGGGCAGTCACGTGCCGATCACCGACAGCGCCAGGGCGGGGGCGGCCGAAGCCGCTGACACGCGGGTGCCCGGATATGCGCACCCCGGGTACTCGTCGGCGGCCTACGCGTACCAGAGCGACGCGGTGGCGGCGTCAGAGTACGCGCATTCCTACGGCCACTACGGCACGGCTGCTGCCGCCACGGCTGCAGCGCCGCCGCCGGCAGCCGCGTCGGCGCAACCCAGCGACCGCGCCTACTACACCGACGCCTCGGGATACCGCTACCCGCAGCAGCAGGGCTACTACGACAGCAACGAGCTACAGACCAATGGAGTTGCGGTGGTTCACCCCGCCAACGGCCACGGGCACCACCAGCACGGCGGCGATCACCACCGGCACTCTGCTTCGCACTCGCGGGTCTCGGAGCTGGTGCACACCGGCGCTGACGTCAATGGCGCAACAGCGTATCCGTCGTCGGCCAATTACTACGACGGCCAGGCGACACCGGCGTCGGCGCACCAGCACGCGGCGACGAGCGGCAAGCGCGACGGGGTATCCGAGTATGACGACACGCCAAGCAAGCGGCAGCGGCTGATGCAGCAATCGGGGACGTGGCCGACATCGTCGACGCAGTCGCAAGCGGGCTCGGCGGCCGAGTATGCGGGCCAGGACGGGCGGGCGTGGGCGGCTAACGGGCGGGCGACGGATCCGAGCACGGCGATGCCGGCGTACGGATACGGCCGGCAGCAGTACCACTACGGCCACGCCTACCCGCAGCAGGGCGAGTACCCGTACTATGGCTCGTCAAAGTACGACTATGGAAACGCCTACTACCAGCAGTCTGCAGCGGGCGGCGCGGGCGGGTATTCGGGGAGCGTCAACGGACAGCCGCAGTCGGCGCACTACCAGCAGGGGCCTGACGGCACGTACTACCAGACACCGTCGCACTATTCGCAGGCGCAGCATGTGCAGCAGTCGGCGACAGCTGGGTACTCGTCGGGATATCCTGCCGAGTACCGCACGAATGGCAGCAGCTACGCGGGACTGGAGACGGGGATTGCCATGGCGCAGCCGGTGACAGCAGACCAGTATTCTGGGCGGTACGCTCAGCAGCAGCAGCAGCAACAGTCTGGGGCGTGGAACGAGTACTACCAGCAGCAGCAGCAGTACGCGCAGACGCCAAGCGCAAAGGCGCAGCACTACTATTCGCGGCAGGCCGGGCGCGAATACTACGAGCACGGGTACTATGCGGGTGCAGCGCAGCAGCCGCGGGTGGTGACGGAGGTGGCAGGCGGCGAGGGCCACTATCCGTCGTCGTCGCTGTCAAACATCCTCAAGTAACTTTTAGTCTATCTTGGTAATTTTAAACCTGTAAATCAACTCGCATTTAGCCTTTTTTTTTGCGCGCATGGCGGACTAGGGTGAGCCAGCGAATGTGGGGAGAAATAGCGGAGCACGGCCTTTCCTTCTTCTCTTTCATCAAGAACAGAATTATATACTTTTTTGGATATTAGCAATGGTCCTGCGAGTTGGCTGTGTTCCCGAGCACTTTTCGGCGCCGCTGATGTATGCGACGCAGAACGGGCAGGATCCGGGCGAGGAGATCGAGCTGGTGATGTGCAAGCGTAAGTGCCAGAGCCCGATTGAGGGAGTGGTGTTTTGTGGTGGGATCTTCGGCTGAGCGGTAGCTAAACAGGAACTGCGAAGTCGATTGTAGTCGGAACAGGCGATGTAAGTCAGAACAAGCGGGGGCGGAATGATTGTGCGTGTTGACTTGTTTCGGGCGTGCGTTTTGTAGATGGTGAAGCGCGTGGTGGCGGGGGAGCTGGACGTGGCGATCTGCGTGACCGAGGGGCTGGTGGCTGGGATTGGCAACAATCGCGAGTCGGGGCTCAAGCTGTTTGGGACCTATGTGGATTCGCCGCTGCGTAAGTAAAGAGTATGGCCGAGAGCGGCGGGAGTGTGGGCGGGATCTGCACTGAACAGAGGCGGCGGAAGTGTAGCGTGGGCGGTGTCGGTAAAGGCGGACTCGGAGCTGTGCACCGTGGACGATCTGGCGTTCGGGGCGACGTTCGGGATCAGCCGGCCGGGCAGCGGCAGCGAGGTGATGGCGCGGTACGCGAGCAGCCAGTACGAGTGGACGGGGCCGCCCAAGTTTGCAGTGCTGGGCGACGTGCACGGGCTGATCCGGGGCGTGCAGGACGAGCGGGCGGACGCGTTTCTGTGGGAGCGCACAACAATGCAGCGGCACTACACGCAGGGCGCGGTGCGGTACCTGGGGACGGTGCGGCCGCCGTGGCCGGCGTTCTCGTATGCGGCGCTGTCGCCGTTCATCGGCGCGCACGGCGCGCGGCTGCGGCGGCTCCAGCAGTGGGCGGGCGCGGCGGCGGCGCGGTTCATGGGCGAGATCGGCGAGCAGCAGCGCGCGGCGTTTGTGTGCCAGGCGCTGGGATACGCGGCCGAGGACGTGGCGGCGTGGGCGGCGTACGTGCAGTTCAGCGGCGACGGCGCAGTGGACACGGCGCGCATCGGCAAGGCCGTCGCGGCGCTGGAGCGCGCGGGCGTCGTGGCGGGCCTGGCGACCGCCGATGTTGTGATGACACCGGGCGCCTAAGGCCCGGCCTTTTGCGATTGTAGCCGCCACAATGGCGGGGGCTTTGTACTTGGGCTTGCAAAGAAGGTTGTGTCTTTAGCAGCGCGATTATCAGAAAGGCCGGATCGGGCACTGAAAACGGGCGGTGCATGCAGCCGGGAGGCAGAAACAAGCACGAAGCGCTGGCTGCAAATCGTGGGCTGCTGAGGGTCGGCAGGAGCCGGGCTCGAGGCTTTTCTGAGCCCGGAACGCGACAAAAAGAAAGGGCGATGATAAAAGCAGCCAGAAATCCGGAGGAAAGAAAAGTTGGGATTTGTTGACACGGGCGGCAGCCAATCACAGGCGGCGGGCTGCGTGTTTACGCCTCGTTTTTTGGGCGTGCTGACACCAGCGCGAAAAAAAGCTGGTTCGGGGGGGAGAGAAGAGGCTTTTCGCGTTTTCTCCTTCATTTTTCAACCAGCCTTCCTTTTTTTATTCCACTCATACACTATTACTGTATTATTTTTTTTACACTCTTTCACAAACCAGCCTACACTATGACCATGGCCGACACGCCGCAGCGGGTGATGCGGCGCGGGCTGCGCAAGAACAACACGGCGCAGGGCGAGTTTGAGACGCCGGGCGGCGGGCGGCGGCGGCGGCCGCAGCCGGCGCTGCGCACATGCGTGTCGTTTCCGGCGCTGGCCGAGGCCGAGGCGGCGCGGAGCGAGGAGAGCGACTACGTGGCAACGCCGACGCCGGCAGTGAGGCTGCGCGGCAGCCTGCTGGACAGCCTGACGCCGACGCGGGGGTCGCCCGGCGAGGCATCGCCAACGCCGATGGCGGCGGCAACGCCGTTCCAGCCGCGGTCGACGCAGCGGCGGCTGACGTTCACGCCGGCGCCGGCGCTGTTCACGCCGCCGGCGACGAAGCTGGTGCGGCCGGATCCGCGCGCGTTCACGTCGACGGGGCTGCAGTCGAAGCGGCAGCAGGTGCGGGCGCGGGCGTCGCTGCCGGCGGGCGCGGAGACGCCGTGCCGCGTGGCGACGCCGACGCAGGGGCTGGGGGCCACGCCGACGCAGGGGCTGGCCTCGGCGGAGACGCCGTGCCGCGCGGCCACGCCGGCGCAGGGGATAGGCTCGGCGCAGGGAATAGGCTCGGCGCTGGGAGCAGGCGCGGCGCAGGGGATAGGCTCGGCGGAAACGCCGTTCCGGCAGCCCGAGCGGCTGGGCAAGCACCGCGCGTCGACGGAGAGCCTGCGGCGCACGCGCAAGCGGATCCACGTGGGCGCCGAGGACGCGACGCGCGGGCGGCAGAACACGCTGGTGGACGAGCGCGCGCGGCTGGGCGGGCTGCCGCCGTCGTTTGCGCCGCAGCACGCGCAGCTGCTGCAGAGCATGGAGGACGCGCGGTGGTCGTGGGGCAGCGACGGCGCGTCGGAGTCGTCGGCGACGCTGGCGCCGGGGTCGCCGCGCGCGCGCAAGCCGCTGTTTGAGATGGACGTGGACAGCGGCAGCGCCAGCGACGACGACGACGTGTTTGGGCGGGCGCGGTCGCCGCGCATCGACGCGGTGGAGCGGCCGCAGATGCCGCAGATCGTGCAGGGGTGCGCGACCAACTACCCGCACTTTGTCGGCCGCGCGTACTTTGCGCGCGGCGGGGGCGCGTTTCTGGCGCCGGGCGGCGAGTTCCACGTGGACGGGCTGGGGTACCTGGACTACTATGCGCACATGTTCGAGGTGCTGGGGCGGGCGGGCGAGGGCAGCTTTTCGACGGTGGACAGCGTGCGCAGCCTGGACGACGGGCAGCTGTACGCGGTCAAGCGCACGCGCGAGCCGTACGGCGGCCGCGCGGAGCGGGCGCGGCGCCTGCGCGAGGTGGAGATTCTGTGGGCGCTGCCGCCGAGCGCCGGCGTGGTGCGCCTGGTCAACGCGTGGGAGCAGTTTGGCCACCTGTACATGCAGTTTGAGCTGTGCGAGCGCGGCAGCCTGGCCGGCTACCTGGACGCGTGCGCCGCGCGCGGCGAGTACGTGCCCGAGGCGCTGGCGTGGGCGGTGCTGGCGCAGGCCGCGCGCGCGGTGGCGCACGTGCACGCGCAGGGCGTCGTGCACCTGGACGTGAAGCCGGCGAACCTGCTGCTGGGCGCAGGGTTCGCGCAGGGCGAGGCGCGCGCCGGCTGGGTCAAGCTGGCGGACTTTGGCCACGCCGTGCGCCTGCCGTGCGAGCCGCAGGCGTGGGCCGAGGAGGGCGACCGCCAGTACATGGCGCCCGAGGTGCTGCGCGGCGAGTACGCGGCCGCCGCGGACGTGTTCAGCCTGGGCCTGACCATGCTGGAGGTCGTCGCCGACGTGGTGCTGCCGGAGAACGGGCCCGACTGGCACAAGCTGCGCGAGGGCTGCTTCGACGACCCGGTGTTCGACGATCTGCCGTACTCGGCGGAGCTGCTGGAGCTGGTCAAGCTGATGCTGCATCCGCAGCCCGCGCGCCGCCCGACGCTGGCGCAGGTCGGCGAGCAGTGCCGGCGGTGCGCCGGCGCGGCGACGCCGCTGCCCAGCGACGACGAGGGCGAGGACTTTGTGCGCATCCGCCGCCAGCACAGCTTCGCCGGCTTTGCGCGCCCGGCGCGCCCGGCGCTGCTGCGCGCGGCCACGGCCGGCAGCGCCGACGAGCTGCAGTCGTCGTCGGCGCATCCGATGGTGACGCGGTCGGCCGCAAAGGCCGGCTCCGACGGCGGCGGCCTGGCGCGGCGGACGGCCAGCGCGCCGGGCACGGCGGCCATATTCTGAACAACAAAAAAAATCGAATTGGGTATTCGATGGACGGTGATTGGCCGCGACTTATCTTCCACTGCATAGCACACATCTGATTGGCCAGTCTTTGTTTACGCCTTTTTTTCATTCAAACATGCCTTTATTCACTTTGATTGCGCTAATCGGGGATGATCCGGATCACCGCGTGGTCGTCGATGCTGTAGAACGAGAGCGGGCGCGAGTCCGAGTCCAGCGCGATCCAGTCGAGCTGCGGGCGCTTGAGGTGCATTTGGAAGCGACGGGACTTTGCCAGGCGCATGGCCAGCGGGCGCAGCTGGCGCACGAGCATCGAGCGGATCAGCGGGCGCCGCACCGACGCCGCCGCCGGGCCGCTGAGGTCGGCGGCCAGCTGCAGCTCAACGTCGGCCAGGCGCGCGTCCAGCTTGTGCGCGGGCGGCGGCGGCGGCACGCGCGGCGCGCCGTGCACACTAACAAGCTGCGCGTAACGCGCACAGTCCAGCTTTACGTCGTCGGCATCGGGATTGCGCGCGTGGAGCGCGAGAAAGTAGCGCTCCATGTCGGCGCGATGGCGCGCGTCGACCGCGGAGCCGTCGAGCTTGGTGACGCGCGGCAGCCTCGCGATCAGCTGGGCGCGCGCCGCGTCGGCCGGCAGTCCGGCGACCAGCGGCGTGGCGCCGATGCGCAGCGCGCGCAGGCGCGGCAGCCGCGCGAGGAAATCGACCGACCGCCAGTGCGCGATGCCCGTGTGGCTAACGTCCAGCTCCTCGAGCGTCTGGAACCCGTCCGCCGGCGCGTTGTCGAGCCGCGCAAGCTCCGCGTTGCCGGCCAGCGCCACGCGCACCAGCGGGAGACGCGCGAGCGGCGCCCAGTCGCCGACCATGTTGTACTCGAGCCGCAGCTCGACTAGCGACGCCGGCAGCTCGGCGTCGATGCGCGCGAGCTGGCTCCACCCGTGCGACAGCGCGCGCAGCTGCAGGCGCCGCGCGATCCGGCAAATGTCGGGCCAGCACACGTGCGGCGCCGTGTCGATCCGCAGCAGGCGCACGGGCCGCTGCAGGGGCTCTGCAGGCACGTCGAGCGGCGAGTGCAGCGGATTGGCGCTCACGTCGAGCGTGTCCAGCGCGCCGGGCAGCGCCCCCACAATCGCGTCGATGCGCGCCCAGCTGGCCAGCACGTTGTCGGCCAGCGACAGCGTGCGCACGCTGGCAAACTCGTGCAGGTCGCCGGCCAGCCCGTGCACCTGCATGCCGTCGAGCCCCAAAACCGGCAGCCGCGCCAGGTCGCCCTGCAGCGCCGCGATCATGTCCAGCCGCGGCGCCTCGATGCGCCCGCGCCGCCCGTCGATGGCCCGCGGCAGCTGCAGCGCGCCGTCGGGCGTGTAGCGCTCGTGCGCCGCCTGCTCCAGGCTCTGGCCCCAGTTGATGCGCGCCACGTTGCGGATAAACGAGCCCGTGGGCTCCGCCGACGCCACGTGGCAGCGGAAGTACTGGCGCCCGCCGTGCTCGCCCCGGTGCCTGCCGCGCCCAGGCGTCGTCCACTCGACGCCCAGCCACGTGCCCGCGGTGCCTGCGACGGGGCCCGCGTACCGCACGACGCCCGACGCCCCGTCGACCGAGATCCAGCGCCCCACCGGATCGTCCATTCTGTGCAATGTGTCTCAAAAAAAAAATTAAGCCTCCAGTGTAATAAAATGCATGTTGATAAAGCATGTTGTATGTAGTGGTTATGAGTTCCCGCCGATAATGGGAGCCCGGTCAGTTGACCAGAAAGTCGGGCGCCTGCTCGTCCACCAGCATGCCGTCGCCGCTGGACTCGTCGCCATTGGGCTCGTCGCGCGCCCGCTTGCGCGCGGCCGGCGTCGCACGGTCGCTGAACACCGACATGCCCGCGAGCCCCGACGAAAACGGCGTTGCCCGCGCCACGCCCCGCAGCGCCGCCTCGCACACGTGCGGCGGGTACTCGTCGTCCACCAGGTCGTCCCACACGGCCGCCAGCTGCTGCGCGCGCTCGGCCATGGGCTGCGCGCCCGCCGATCCACCCGCCACGCTCCGATCGGCTGCAGGGTCCGGGGCACATGCAAGGGACGCGAGCAGCTGCGCCACGGGCCCCCTGCCTGTCGGAGCCAGCTGCACCGCCGGATCCCGGAGCTGGCCCGTCAGTCGCGCGCGCAGCCGCTTCAGCCGCGCGATGCGCGCGTCCTGCGCCGCAAGCGCCGCGTCCAGACTGCGTAGCTGCGCGTCGCCGCCGTCGGGCAGCGCCGGCAGGGCTGCAGTGTCGCCGCTGGCAGACGCGTCGGGCAGCGCCAGGGGCTCGGGCGTCGCTATGCTGTGCCGCAGCGCGCCCACGCTGGCAGCTGCCATGCGCGCCAGCACGCCCAGGTCGACGTTGGCGCCGCGGAACGGCGTCGCGCCGCGTGTAGCCAGCCAGCGCGTCCACTGCGCGGCCAGTTGTGGCGGCGGCGCGAGTCGCACGTGTCGTGGCTCGAGCCGCACCGCGTTGGCGCGGCGTCCGAGCACCGCGTCGACCACGCGTATGGCGCGCCCGTGCTCCTCGACCCAGCCGGCGCTGCCGCTCCACAGCTGCGCCGCATCGGCCGCCGTCTGCGCCAGCGCCTGCTCAACCGCCGTCGCGGGCGCATCCACGTTGAGCGCTGCTGCCGCCGCGCCGAGGCGTTTACGGCACACGCGGAACGCGTCGTGCACCCGGTCGCGCTGGGCACGCGTCGCCCTGATCTGCCGCTCAAGCGTGTCGGCGCTGCGCCGCCACGTGTGCTGCGCCCGGAGCCGGTCGCGTGTGCGCCGCGCGTACCGTGCCCGCGCGCGCTCCAGCGCCTCCGCGTGCGCGTCTGCGGGCGCGGCCAACGCGCGCTCGAGGTGCCGCGCCCACGCGCCGCCGCGCTGCAAAAGCCGCACGGCTACCAGGCGCGCCAGCGCCCACAGCACGTGCTCAAAGCGCAGCCCGCGGCTCTCGTCGACAAACGACCGCCGCACCGGCACGTCTGCCGGCCAGCGCCCGTCCGCGCGCTCGACCGATTCGCGCCGAATCTCGTCCAGCCACCGGAACGCGTGCGCGCGGAAGTCGCGTGCCTGCCGCGCGTCGCCGATCGGCCAGCTGTCGAAGAACTCGCGCTTAAACCGCGGCGCGTCCAGATGTGTAAACAGAAAATGGAGCAGAAGCTCGGCCGCCTTGGCGTGGTAGATGCCCTGCGCAAACACCTGCGCGTCCAGCGCTACCCCCGAGTATGTGCCCGCGCACGCTGCTGCCGGCTCAAACCCCATGACCAGCAGCGTCTGCCAGAACGCCTGGCGCTGCGCGTCCAGCCCTGTGTCGCCCATAGTCCTCTGCAAGCTACAATTACAGCTACAGCTTCAGATACGCGTTAGTCTCCGTGTACGGTTTAGCTACTGATGCTTGTCGGTGGGTGCTTTTACGGCAAGGTATCACGTAGAGATAGGCTACGCTAAGTATCCTGTCTGCAGATACCGCCGCCTGTTATCCCACCGGCACACCCAGCCAGGAAAAAACGGCCGGGCGTGCTGGCTTTGCTGTCCGTTCTCCCCCTCTACTTGAGCGACCTGTCTAGCATACAGTTGTATGCTAGGCAAACCGCCCCCCTTGGGCAACGTATAGTGGGCTTGCTAACGGCGTTATCCTTGTCGCTCGGCAAAAAAACCACCACTATAAAGAACGAATTGAAACTAGTGGCTGTTTGCCAATTCCGCGTACCCTCTAAAATATTTCGATAAACAAAACAAAACCTGGTTAACGGAAAATCAACCCTACTTTTTGGCCTTCTTTGCTCCCCGTGCACCGCCCTTGGCCTTGGTGTCCTTGGGCGGCGCGCGCTTGTTTGTGATCTTGAAGAACGAGTCGATGCGCACCTGCTGGCCCTTGCCCGCCGACTTCTCCAGCTTGGCCGCCGCCGCGCGCACGCGCTGCTCGCTGAACTCCATTTCGCCGGCCAGGAACTGCACCAGGCCCTCGGTGTCGGGCTTCTCCCACGCAAAGTCGCTCGAGCCGTCCGACACGTCGGGCTTGCGGAACAGCTCGCGCGCCTGGGCAAACGGCCAGTCTGCAGGCACGCCCTTGGCCACCTTGGGCAGCTCCACCAGGGCCTCGATGGTGCTGTGCTCCTTGATCAGATCAAACCCGGACTTTGGCCCGACGCCGCGGATCGAGTCGCAGTAGTCGCAGCCCAGCACGATGCCCAGGTCGATCAGCTGCTCCTGCGTGTAGCCCAGCCCCGCGAGCACCTCGTCCAGCCGGATCTCCTCGATCGGCAGCTTGCGCGCCGCCGGCACCGTCAGATTGCGCAGCAGCACCGGCGCCCCGAACAGCAGCGTGTCCATATCCTGCGACGCCGCCGCCCACACCTTGCCCGCGCGCGCCAGCGCCGCGCACTCGGCCTCGGCCTCGCACGGCGCCGTGAAAAACGGCACGCCCATCAGCCGCAGCAGCCGTCGTGCCTGCTCGTTGATCTCGGGCGTCACCTTTGTCAGCCGCTTCATCTGCTTGAGCGCCTCGTCCTGGTCGCCCTCCTCCTCGGCCGCCTGCAAGCTGGCCTCGGCCTTGGCGCGTTTCTCGCGCCGCTTCTCCAGCTCGCCGCCCTTGAGCTCCGGCGGCTTGCCGTCGAACACGTACACGGGCTTGAGCCCGTTCTCGATCATGTTCACTGTGCGGTAGAGCAGCCCCACAAGGTGGCTCGTGGTCTGCCCCTCGGACGTCATCAGGTTCTGGCCCTCGCTGCGCACTGCCACCAGGAACTGGTACAGCGACGTTGACGCGTCCACCGCCACCTTGCGCCCGACCAGGTGCGCCATCTCCACCGTGCGCAGCGCCGCCGGCGCCCGGTCGGCAATGACCTGCTTCAGCCCCTTAATTCCCATTTGCCGGAGGAGGTTTGGTGTGTGTTTGGAATGAGTTGGAATTAGAGAGCGGGAAGAGCACACGCGCAGGGCAGAACGCGTCGCAAAACACAAACACTGGTCGCGTTTAATTTCTTATTTGCTTGGCTGGATCGGGCCCGAGCTGAGCCGGAAGCTGAGTGATCTCATGCACGCTATGGCTCGGTCCCTCAGCTCTGTACCCGGCTCTTCTGCACGCTTTCTCTGAGCCCATGTTTCCGATTGCATCTTGTGACCTGGATACACGCGTGCTAAACGTGGGAACATCAGAACAATTTTTTTGACAAGCAGCAAGAGAAAAAAACGCTGGGTCCCCTCGTCCCCTCCTTTTCCTTCTTCATTTCTCTTCCAAGAACAAGCACCGGCATCTACTTCTACAACCCTGTACTCATAAATGGCTGCCAGCTACAACGTCAAGTATCTCAAGTCGCTGCAGGCGGTGCGCGAGCGCTCGCAGCAAGTGTACGAGCATGCGCAGCGCGGACAGCTCCGGCACTTTGGCTTTGACGAGTCCAAGATCGCCGCGGTCGCCGACTACGTGCTCTCGCTGGTCAAGCGCGACGCTGGAAGCATCGCCGACGTGCCGCCGCACGGGCGCTGGCGCTCGTACTGCCTGGGACCCGCGCAGGGCGCGCGCGATCTGGTCAGCGAGCATGTTGCGCAGTGGCGCGCGCGCGACGTCAGCGCGTGGGAGTGCGCGCGCCGGGTAATCGACCTATTCGTGGTCTCGGTGCTGATTGACGCGGGCGCCGGCAGCGCGTGGCAGTACACCGACGAGCTGGGCGTGTTCCAGCGCACCGAGGGCCTGGGAATTGCCGCCCTGCGCATGTTTGAGCGCGGCGTGTTCTCGAGCTCGCCCACCAATCCGTTCCAGGCTGACGCCCGCGCGCTGCTCGCGCTGTCCGACCAGCAGCTGCGCGACGGCTTCCAGGTGTCCGACGCCAATCCGCTGCTGGGCTGCAAGAACCGCGCCGAACTGCTGCGCAGCCTGGGCCGCGCGCTCGACCAGGGTCCGCGCTACTTTGGCGGCAAGTGCGCGTGCAACAGCCATCCGGCGCGCCCTGGGTTTATGCTCGACTACCTGTCAGGGTGCACCGAGGCGCCAATGACCGTGTCGATCGACGATATCTGGGAGGTCGTTATTGACGGGTTTGCGCCGGTGTGGCCGGCTGGCCGCACGCAGCTGGACGGCGTGCCGCTGGGCGATGTGTGGCCGTGCAGCACGCTGGCACCCGAGGCTGACATGCCCGACGGGACCGAGCTGCCGCTGCGGCCCGAGGGCCTGGTGCCCTTCCACAAGCTGTCGCAGTGGCTGACATGGTCGCTGCTCGAGGTCATCGTCAAGCTGGGCGGGTTCACGGTTCTCAAGACCGAACGCCTCACGGGGCTGCCCGAGTACCGCAACGGCGGGCTGCTGGTCGACATGGGCGTGCTGACGCTCAACGAGCGGGACCGGGAGCGCGGGCTGCAGCAGAGCAACGACGAGATCCCGGTGTTTGCCGGCAGCGACCCGGTCATTGTCGAGTGGCGAGCAATGACTGTGGCCCTGCTGGACCGCGTGGCCGAGGCGGTGCGGGCAAAGTGCGCGCTGCCCGAGGGCCAGGTGCCCGACATGTTCCTGGCGCGCGTGCTCGAGGGCGGAACGTGGAAGGCCGGCAGAGAGATTGCCGCGCGCCTGCGTCCCGAGACAAAGGACCCGCCGATCAACATTATTTCCGACGGGACACTGTTCTAGCTTTACATTAATTTGAACTATATCCCATTTAGTTGGAAGTAAGCGAGGAAAGGATCGAAATACGCCCCCCTGGGTGGTTAGGCCCAGAGCTTCTCGAGGTGCTCAATCGCCCACGGAACTACAACGGTTGGAATCAATTCGATCCGGTTAGCTGGCGGGTGTCGTTAAGCATATTGCCGCTAGAGTTCCAGCGTATTGAACAATAGTGCTGCTTACCAACGCGAATAGCCGTGACAACGCCGACAAACGAGAACACGCCCTTGGTGACGTCGCGCCGCATCGCTGCCTGCTGCTCGGGCGTAATCTCGGGCGGTCCAGGCATAAACATTTTCTGGTTCTACAATACTAATTTCTTTATAGGAGGTAAAGAAAGCTTGGCTTGCCATAAACTCAGGGTCGGTCGGCTTCAATGAAGGAAAAAAAATCATGTCGGCTCGCGAGCCGTGGCTCGTGCTGACGTTGCTGCGAACCGACAGTTTGGAGAGCAACAGCATTCTGATTTTCCAGTGCAGTTCTTCCTTTTTTTTGCACACTTTCTACTCCTTTTTTTTTGCGCTTTTCCAGCGTGGGCTTCTTCAATCTGACAAAAAAATTCGTTTTGTTTTTATTTTGCATATTTGGAGATATTACCACACGCAATGAATATTAAGCTAAAGACGTTGCAGCAAAAAGAGTTTGCCGTGGAGGTGGAGCCGTCAGACACCATTGCGACGGTCAAGAAGAAGGTCGAAGCTGCACAGGCAATCCCCGCCGATTCGCAAAAGCTCATTTTCTCGGGTAAGCAGGAAAAATTGAGGGAAAAAACTTGATGGATTTTTTCCAAGAAAAACCCACACTGTTTTCTTACCATATATGCTAAGCCTAAATTTGTGTTGTTAAAGCTTTTTTTTGCTAGGCAAGATCCTCAACGATAAGCAGACAATAGAGGAGATTGGGATTGCCGAGAAGGACTTTATGGTGGTGATGTCGGTCAAGGCAAAGGCCGCGGCCAAGCCTGCGGCTGAGGCGGCTACGCCGGCTTCCAGCGCGCAGCCGGCAGCCCAGGTGGCGGCGCCGGCGGCCCAGCGGACAGGGACGGCTGCCGGCGCCAGCAACGCAGAGCCGGCGACGCCATCGCCGCCTGCACGCACGCTGACCAGCCAGATGGAAGCGAGCGCAGAGGCGCCGGCGGCAGAGGCGGGCGCGGGCGGCGCAACGGCGGCGCCTGGCAACGCACAGTTTATCGCGGGCGAGCAGTACGAGACGGCGATCAGCAACATGGTGGAAATGGGATACACGCGTGACCAGTGCGTCAAAGCAATGCGCGCCAGCTTCAACAACCCCGACCGCGCGGTAGAGTACCTGTTTACCGGCATCCCCGAGGCGGCGCTGCGGATGGCCGACAATGCCGAGGCGCGGGCCTCTGAGCAGGCGGAGCAGCCCGAGCAGGCAGCGCAGGGCGCAGGGCGCACGCAGACGGCGCCACAGAACCTGTTTCAGCGTGCAGAGCAGCAGGCGGCCGGGCGCGGCGGGCAGCGGAGGGCGCAGGGCCTGGCCAGCCTCGAGGCGCTGCGCGACACGCCGCAGTTTCGACAGCTCCAGCAGCTGCTGCGCGAAAACCCGCAGATGCTGTCGCAGGTCATGATGCAGCTGGCCCAGCAGCAGCCGCAGCTGATGGAGCTGATCAGCCAGAACGAGGAGGAGTTTCTGCAGATGCTGCTCGAGGGCATGAGCGAGGACGAGATGACTGCGCTGACGCGGAACAGCGGGCTGGCCGCCGAGCTTGGTAGCGACGAAGAGGAGGGCGCGGACACGCAGTTCATCCAGGTGTCGCAGGAGGAGAAGGAGGCCATTGACCGCCTGGAGGCCCTGGGCTTCCCGCGCGAGGCCGTGATCCAGGCCTACTTTGCCTGCGAAAAGAACGAGGAGCTGGCTGCCAACTACCTGTTTGACCATGGCGATGACATGTAGTTCCCACATCTTTCTATATTCTACGTGCCCCGGTTTGGCTTTCTTTTTTTGGGAGGGGGGAGGCGCTATATTGCCACATGAAAATTTGATACTTGTGTATGCGAAGCTCATCTCAAGGGTGGTTTTTTTTTCTGGCAGGGGTCTGCCAAAGTCAGCCTCACGGGATTCGGGGAGGGGTGCTTTTAGCTTGTTGCTAGGGGGGAGTGTAGTTTGCGTGTGAACTTTAGGGCTCGGACAAGAAAGAAAGACCCGTAGTAGTACATGTACTATGAGAGGTATTGGGCCCGGGCCCGCCTCTCAGCTCAAGGTAGCGTCTGAGGCACTAGTGCATAGCATATCTTTAAAGACTTTTTTTGGAAAACAAAGATGGAGGGGAGGCGGTTTGTCCAGACAGCAGATGAACAGGCGGCGGGCGAACAAGGTAAAAGAAATCACCAGTAGCAAATAGGAATCCTCTGCCATTTTTTCCGATTTCTTTTCTCTTGCTCTGCACCCAAATTTAGCTGTCCAAGAACAAAAATACACTTTAACTCTTTATTTTAGAATTCAAGTGTACTTTTTTTCTCTCTCTTTCTCTTGCGCGCTTATTTACTCTCTTTACGGACACTATATTGTACAAGCCCCCCTTGGGCAATTAACAGTTTATTTATTTGCCTGGGTCGTTTTTTTTCTCTTTTTGCAAGGGGGAGAAACTTTATTTAGAGACAGAAGGAACATCGCATCTCGACCGACAAACCCCAACGCATACACACTTTAAAAAATAGCGGGAGGCTTCAATTCAAACATTCAAGAGGGCTCCCTCATTTGCAGCAACGCTAGACAAACGGAGGGCATATACGCAGAGAAGGAAGCCAATTGACCGAGCCGCACAATGCCACGCAAGCCCGGGTTCACGCTTAGTCAGCTGGGCTTTCGGATGGAAGACAACGCCAGCCCGGTGCCAGGCATGCCGGCGGGGCCCAAGGCCGACAGCCGGCCAAACGGCATGCCGCGGGCACGCGACAACACGCGGCCGGCAGCGGCGCCGGCGGGCGGGCGGCTGCAGGGCGACCTGGGCGTGTCGCCGTTCCTGGCGGTGTCGGACTTTGTGGACCCCACGGGCAACCTGAGCTTCGAGGGCAAGGCGGTGATCAGCGCCAACGGCGTCGACTTTAGCAACGGCAAGAGCTACCAGATCTCGATGGCGCAGATGCAGGTGCTCGAGGTGCTCGGGCGCGGGCAGTACGGCGTGGTGCACAAGGTGTTCCACGAGCCGACGCGGGTGACGATGGCGCTCAAGGAGATCCAGCTCGAGCTCAACAAGCGCGCGCTGCAGCAGATCATCATGGAGCTGGACGTGCTGCACAAGGCGCGGTCGCCGTTCATCGTGGACTTTTACGGCGCGTTCTTCATCGAGTCGTGCGTGTACTACTGCATGGAGTATATGGACTTTGGCTCGCTCGACCGCCTGTACCCGGCCGGCATCCCCGAGGCGGTGCTGGGCAAAATCACCCTGTCGGTGGTCAAGGGCCTGCAGTTCCTCAAGGACAAGCTCAACATCATCCACCGCGACGTCAAGCCCACCAACATTCTGGTCAACCGCAAGGGCGAGGTCAAGCTGTGCGACTTTGGCGTGTCGGGCGAGCTCAACCAGTCGCTGGCCAAGACGCACGTGGGCTGCCAAAGCTACATGGCGCCCGAGCGGATCGTCGGCACTGCCGGCCCCGACGGCTACACGATCCAGTCCGACGTGTGGTCGCTGGGCCTGACCATCATTGAGGTCGCCACCGGCCGCTTCCCCTACGAGACCGCGGGCTTCTCCAACATCTTCGACCAGCTCAACGCCATCGTCAACGGCGACCCGCCCAAGCTGCCCAGCTCGCGCTACTCGCCCGACGCCTGCGACTTTGTCGCCCGCTGCCTGGCCAGGGAGTCCAGCGACCGCCCCAACTACCAGAAGCTGCTCGACCACCCGTGGCTGGCCGCCGCCGAGGAGAGCTCTGTTGACATGGAGGAATGGGCCGCCCGCGCCCACGCCCTGTTTCTGGCCCGCGCAAAGTCGCCCGCCTCGCAGCAGCTGCCGCCCGCCACAAAACCCCAATAGCCTCCTCTATCTCATATTAATCTATGTGCTATCCCCCTTCTCATTTGGTGCATGCCCCCTCCCCCCTTTCAAAAAAAGCTAAAGAACTGTATTCGTTAACTTTACCAATAAACCTATTCCAGCGTTTTATAGGCTTGCTATTCCAAGCTTATTTCGATTCCGTAGCTATACACCATTATGGTCTGTCCTTCGTAGTTTTCAATTGGTGCGTTGCGCTGCGCTGCATCAATGTCTGCATTGCCAACTCGAACTGAACATGAATTTATGTCAGCTACATGTGCAAGCAGCACCTCGTTTACCTTTGTGTTGGATGTGCACATTGCCTGGGACACCTGCACCCCGCCAGCTGTTCCCCGTATGGCTACTGTCATTATCCGCCCATACACTAGGTATGCCAGGTTTGCCATACTGTTGTCAACAACATCTTTAACTGCACTGTCGAACGTGTACAGCTTGAGCTCTGGCTTAGAGTTGCTTGCGCAATAGAACCCATGCCCGGGCATATTCTGCACATTTTCACTGCTAAGCCTCTCCTTATAGTAGTTCACCAGATCCAAGAGTGTTTTCGACCCATCGTCCACATACTCCTTTGGCACACTGAGAATCTCCCCATTGCCGCTTCCACGGATAGTTATTAGATGGCTTGCCATTTTACAATTATGCAGCTGGAGTTTTCTTTTTATATTCGGTAATGTCTGTTTACTCTAGTAATAAAAATTGGTCTAGTAAGAAAGTTTGTAAATATAAATTATAGAAGACAACAGAAAAAATGAGAAGAAAAATAGGTGCTCATCATTTTTATACTTTGCCTTGTTGCGAGGCCCCCGAGGGGGGGGGCGAGCTACCCACTGGTTCCCGGGTGGCTACCCTGTGCCCATAATAATCGGATTCTTTATAAGGAATTTCCGATTCCTTTGCGGGCATTCGCAGTGTCTGCACCTGGGTGCAGATACTGGTTATGAAGTAGTTTGCCTAGCTGTTGACCACCCGCTCTGCCTGGAGTATAAAACCAGCAGCCCTTTCCCTAGTCGTTTATGAGTTTTCCTTGTCTAAAAACACATTGTTCTTCCCGTTTATAAGCGCAACTTGCACTTTTATACTCTTTGGAGTCCCGCCGTTCACCGCCGATTACGGGACACCGTCCAGGTCAGGTGACCAACGGTCCCGGGCTTCGCGCCCCCCGACGAAGCCCGGCGATTTCGCAACAGCCTTTTCCTCTTGCTCCATTGCAAGAGATTAAAAGGCAGACTGGAATGGCAAAGGCCTAAAGTCTTGGCTTTACTGACTGTTTTTTTGGCTGCCAAGTACACAAAGCGAGGCAGCCTATAAGGCCGGCTTGGCACTAAGAAAAAGGTAAAGATTGGTGAATTTGTGCTTAAAGAAAATTTCCACACAAATGCATAGAAATAAAGGGAAGAAAATATTTAGGTAAATAAACATGGTATCTATCAGCAAACATAACAACCTGACAAACATTTGCTGCTTAGCTAGGGAGTTTTTTTAACAAGCTGGAGATGCAATCAGGTACTATCAGTTAATTTATTGTTTGTCAATGATAAGAATTCAAAATATTAAAAGCCTAAGCATGCTTATAAGTGGCCGGCAAGTAAGGTAACACATGGATATTATAATGTATCTCAAATACGGTGGCCACAATGCAGCTTATCACTCTACTTGGTCAAAGACTTTATGATTTTTGCATTTGGGTTTGGTGAGCTAGTGTATGTGCCAATTGGGTCTTCCTTGTTGGAACAGTATATGCCATCAACATACAGCTCATGTCCATCTGGATTATCAACATTGCATGCCAAAATATCTTTGACCAATACAGCAGAGCTTGCCTTAAATGTACCCATGCTAACATCTTCTCCTGGTAACTTTACTTTTATAGCCACCTCACTTCCACAGTATAGCACTATATTGTCGCAATGTGCATATGAATATATATTCCCAATTGAATCACTAATCGTAAAGATATTATGGTCAAGAGCATTTTTGAGGAAGAATACTGTGTCTGCAGGTAGGTTGAGCTTCAGCGAGTAATCACTAATATGCTTGCTATTAATGTCGTCTTCAGTCAAGTGGAATGTATCCATCCAGCTGTCGCCTCTAAATGTAAGCTCACACTCATGCATAGTTGGATGTTGGATTTTGTGGAAATGCTTGATTGAAAAAGCAAGGGGAGGAAGAAAATGTTAGTGATAAATAAACTTTAGAAGTGAGGAATCCTCTCCTTTTATAGCTGCTGCTGGCTCACAATTTTCTTGCATTCTTGGAGAAAAATAAAGTGTAGGCAAAGGTAGATGTTGAAGTCACCCCCTCTACCAACCATATCCGCAGCCGAAGCTACCAACAGGCAAAGGCCACTATAAAGGATGCTAGAAAAATCCGTCATTACACACAAAAGAAATTTCCAAAGAAGTTTTTTTTGGCATTCTTGGCATTGGCTCAACATGTCATCCTGGAGATATGATTGGCTGCTTGTGGGGTTTCTTCTTGCCAAGGCCATTGACTGGTGCCTTATTTTTTACCACGGGTTTTGTCTCTACCAACCATTGACTGGAAGAGCTAGGCGTGGAGCAATGGGAAAGGAAGAAAATCCAAGAGCCTTAATTTTACACAGCAGCTTTTTAATTTGTTATTAATTATATTAAACTAGATTAAGTGTCATAAAAGTGCATGGAAGGCACTTTCCCCCTTTAGAAAGCTGCTACTAATCAAGTTAAACACGAGAAGCAGATAAAAGATCTATTACAAGAGCAAGAAAACTCACTTATTTTATTGCTGGTACTTGCCTCCATTTTTCATGTGCTAAATTAACCCAGCAATGAACAGAGCATGGAATTTTCCTACCACATCCCTTACAAAAAGTTGTATGCTTTTTAGCCAACCATGCAGGCCCGATGCATAGCTAATACAGCATTTTTATCCTTACTGTTTTACTTGCCATATTTCTACAGATTTAATGTGCCAAGTATGGAGGCATTTGAATTGAGTATGCAGGTAAAGCCTTGCTGTTTATTCGTGGACATTCAATAATGGTAACTATAGCTTGAACCAAGTTGCTTCTAGTATACCTCAACTAGATAAAGATCTGCTACAATAATGTCACACAGGTGAGGCTGGGTGGATATGTCACACCTGGCACCATTCACATCCACTGAATTACCTGCATAATTGATGTCATAGTAATTAAGGATTTCATCAACTCTGTGGTAAGAGGTATACTCCTCGGAAGACATTTGCACTACTCCAATGACCTTAATGGTAACAAATACCCGTGTACCATAGATGAACACATTATCGCCTGCACTGTCTATTGCAAAGGCCAAGTTATTCAGACGTGTGCTAGGGCTATAAATATTGGCATCGGCTCCATTCAGGAAAGCAAACCTCATGCTGCTATTATATAGTGGCATGCCATTGCTCAGTATGTCAGATAAGGGTTTGCCGGCATCCTCAGGAATAGAAAACTTCTCAGTGTAGCAACCATCCTTTCCTTCGAACTTAACCGTGTATGCTTTCATTCTGCTAGACTTGTGTAATAGAAATAATAAGCTGAATAAGTGAGAGGGGTTTTTAAAAAAAGTAGTGCGAACGGATGTGCATTTATAGTATTCTTGTCGGAATTTTGTTCTCCAGTCTGGGATTAATTGCCAATAATTGCCAGAATAAATTAATTCTTAGGCTACAACCAACTTTTCCTGGAAAAGCAATAAACCAGACAGCGAGCAAAGTTGGCGCTTGATTTATACACTTTTTATTCCAAGCACATCGAGTTATCAACTAACTACAGAATTTTTAACTTACCGGTAGGCTGACTCGAATAAGCGCTTCTCGGTCGGTGCCAATTAGCTCGTGGAGTCGGTCCTTCAAGTACTTTTTACAGCACGGGCGCTCGTTCACGGTGACGCTGCAGTTGTGGTAGACGACATGGTGGTCGCGCAGGATCTTGCCGACATCGTGGAAGGCGCAGTAGTACAGGCCACCCTTGGCGCCGATGCCGTCTTTGACAATGACGACTTTGACGGCTTCGCCGTAGACCAGTGTGACGCCGGTTTTACTCGGTGAGGCGTCGTATATTTCCAGGAGAATGCGGTCGAGGCCATAGACGTCCTTGTCGTCCTCGCCAGTGGACGAGAGCAGCAGCGACGGGTAGGATTTGCTGATTTTGGTGGGGAAGATGTCGCATAACCGCAAGCTATGGAGGTCCCACAGCTCGGGCCGCACGGCAAACGTCCCTTCTTTTCCCTCAAACGTAATGGTAAATGTGTCCATCGTTAGGGAAAACTAGTTTTTGAATATTTTGGAATGTAAATATTTTTGAAAGTTTGAAGTAGCAGATGCGAACACTTGACGAAGAGGAGAAAAAAAAGACAAACTACAGGAAGAGAAAGTGGGGGGGGTTGGCGATAGAATTTCGTCGCTGCAGTTTCCTTTCGTTCTTTTTCAAAGCTTTCGCCAATAAATTGTTTGGGAGGAGAGCAGAAAAGGACAGCCGGATAATAAACGGGGGTAGTGTTCGTTCAAAAGGAGCAAGGCTTTAAAAGATGGGTTCTTTTACAGTACTATTTTTTTATTTCAAGCAATGAAGGCGTTTTTAAGGATTCCATTACCAAGCCTTTTTGTCCATTCGCACGCGAAAGAAGCATTATCATGCAGGAGCTATTATAAATTAAGCGTTATGGATATCTAGCGGCGATCCCAGGCGCCCACGGAGCGGCTGCGTCTCCTCGGGCCACGCTTGAATCTCCGCGAGCTGGCCGAGCCAATGGAGGACTTTTCGGAACTCGGGCCCAAGCCCAGGTCAATGTTGATTTGCACATTTGGATCAAAGACCAGGTCGCGCGGGGCGCTGGGGAAGGTGCGGCAAAGGTCCGAGTATGAGCCGGAGCGCGGGAGCGGCGACTGGCGGCCCAGCGAGCCGGCAGACACAGAGCCAAAGCCCGAGCCAGCGCGTGTGGGCGTGGCCAGCGCAGCGGTGGGCAGCTTGAGCGACTCGAGCAGCTGCTCGGCGGTCATGTCGCGCGTGTCGATGGCGGCGGATTGCGGGCGCGACGTCGGGCGGCGCTCGCTGCGCGGCGGCCAGTGCACAGACGCCGACTTGGCCTGCGGGTCCGAGTCTGGCGCGCGTGTGCGGCTGCCGGCCGCATGTCCCAGGCTGCCGGCAATGTGGCCCCGGGAGCGCGACTCGCCGAGCTGCGGCTTGGTAGGGGTCAAGCTGAGTTGCGCGTCCAGCAGGCCCATGGACGACGTGGCACTGGCCATGTGCTCGGATGACGCCACGGCCGTCGACATGCTCTCCTGGCTCGACGAGAAGAACGCGCTGCCGATTCCGGCCAGCGGCGACCGATGCGCGCGCCGCGGGCTGCCGCTCAGCACGAACACATCCGATTGCGAGTCGCCCTCAGACTCGAATTTGCCCGTGGTTGCGCTAGGCGCAGACACGGGAGCCGCGTGTTGCGCAATGCCCAGGGCATCGGACGCAGGCATCCGCCGCACCGCCGGCGCATCGTTGCCCTGCTGCAGCTTGAGCTGCGTTGACGGCCGCCCGACAAACACCGCGTCCTCGGCGTCAGCCTGCGGCTCGGGGCCGACAACGCGCTGGTGCGCGCGCAGCTGCGGCCGGACGGCGCTGGCAATGTTGGGCGGCAGCGGCGGCAACGGCTGCGACGCGGCCAGCTGCGTCAGCGACGCGGCAAGACTCTGGACAGGCGACTGGCTGCCCGACAGCCTGGCATCGGCCGCAGGGTCCGGCGACGCGAGCGGCGAGCGCAGGGTGCGCACGGTGGCGCGCGAGTCGGCGCGCCGCAGGGTAAGCCGCGACTCGGGACGGTCGGCCTGGATGCGCGCCATCTGCTCGCGGATAAAGTCGGCGGCCTGCTCGAGGTACTTGGCCTGCGTGCGCTTGAGCTCAAAGCCCAGCGCAATCGTCGTGTTCTCCATGCTGCGCTCAATGTCCATCAGCTGCCGGAAGTAGTCAGCTTCGACGCTGCTCTCGCGCGTCTCGACGAACTGCGCCTCGATGAACGCTTGGTCGGCAATCTGCAGGGGCTCAGCGCGCGACGCGTCCGCGTGGGTCGTCGAGAGCGCCAAAATGTCGCGCTCGCCCACGCCCAGGGACTCGAGCTTCTGTCGATACGCCGAGCACCGCGTCTGCAGCATGGCCACCTGCGCTGCCAGCTCGTCGCACTTGAGCGCGTGCATGTGCTTGACCTCGCCGATCTCACGCTCAACGCGCTGGCCGGCCGCCTCAAGCTTTTGCCGCGTATCGTCGGCCAGCTGCCGGTGCGCCGCCTCCTTGGCCTGCAGCTGCGCCGTCAGCTGCTCGACCTCGGCACCCAGATCCTGGTTCAGCAGCTCCAGGTCGATCACCTGCTCCTGGTACTCGCTGATCTGGTTCGCGTGGCCCTGCCGCAGCGCGTCCATCTGCCGCATCAGATCCAGCACCGCTTCGTCGCTGTGAATCGTGCTGCTCGCCGTCTGCACCGCCCGCGTCCGCGTTGCAGGCGCGTCGGTTTGCACGCCGGTCGCGCGGCACTGCCGTTGCGTCAAGTTGCTGGCGCTGTCAGGGCGCGCGTGGCGCGCGTACGGCTTGGGCAGCGCGTCGTTGGACCGCCGCGCCAGCAGCGCGTCAGGCTTGTTTGGAATCCGCCCATGGGCCAGCACCTCCTGCGGCACCTCCTCAGCGACTGTCCGCGCACGCGTACGCGGCACCACGCGTGTGGACGGGAGCGGCGGCGGCAGCTGCAATGCCGCCGTCTGGGTGCTTGGCGCTGCGCGGGGCAGATCGGCGATAGGGCTGATTTTGGGCGAGCTGTGCGCCGAGTCTGGCGCTGCCGATGACGTGCGCGTTGGCGGCACGTACCACGACGAATATTTGGGCCCACGCGCCATGCCCAGAATGGGGTCGTTGCTTGTGCGCAGCAGCGCCGGCTCAACCTCGGCAAGCCGCGCGGTCGACCGCTTGAAGCTGCGCTCGGACGCGTCGGAGCCCTTGGAGCTGGGCGCCTGCGTGGGCGCCATGTCGGGGGCCGACTGCGACGCCGTCGTGGTTGCTGAGGCCACGGTGCGCGCGCGTTGCCGCTCAATAAACTCAATCAAGTGCGAGCGCTCGGCGCTGATATTGGCTGGCTCGGTGGGCGTAGCTCGGCCCTGGCGTTTGGCGTCCGTGGGTGCGGCAGGCCAGGGCTGCTGCTGTTTCTGCTGCTGCGACTTCTGTGCCCACGATGACCTCGTATCGACAAAATCTCGAATCGCCGCGTTGGCCAGCGCGCTGGTTGCCTGGCGCGGCGCATGGCCCACTTCCACATGCAGTTGTGCCGAGGGCGCCGCGCTGTCGACGTACATGCTGCTGACGCGCGGCCGCGGTTGTTGCTGTTGTTGTTGCTGCTGCTGCTTCTGCTGTGCAGGCAGGCGCGGCGGAAAGAGCGGGCTGGGCGGGTCGTTGTTGCTGGTGTAGGCGCGCGGCTTCATGCGTGCCCAGCCCACGTCGTTGGCGTCTGCTGGCGGCGGGAACTGTGTCGGTTTGGCGCTGAGCTGCCTCTGCTGGGAAGCCGAGTCGCGGCCCGCCAGCGCGCTGCTCGGTGTAGTGGGCCGCGCCTGCCGCACAGCCCGCATGACTGGCGATGGCGGCGCATTCGCCGGCTTTGCCGCTGCATCGACGTTGAGCGTCTGCCCGCGCGCCGTGTGCTGATACGGGTCAAAGTAGTCGGCCACGGCCAGCCGCACCTGCTCGCCGTCGCGGCCCGAGGACTGCGGCCGGTTGCTGCGTGGCGAGTAGTGGTAGTGCGCCTGGAACATTGCCGGTGCCGCGCGCTGTTCGGCCGGCTGCACCTGGGACCGCGCCCACGACTGTAATGTGATGCCTGCGCCGGATGTCTGCCCGTAGTCGGCCTGGTGCAGCGCCGGCCGCGTCGAGTGGTTGCTGGAGACCCGCCGGCTCCGCGTCGAGCTCGGTAATGCCTGGTAGCTGGCCTGCTGACTGGTGTACATAATAATAGTGCAGAATACGAAGTTTGAAAAATGAGAAATGCAGAAAAAGAGAGTAAAGGAACGAAAAGGGGTGCCGAGAAAGAACGCTGCGCTGTACAAAGAGTGAGGATAAAACCGCCCCGATGGAGGAGCCGACTATAGCAATAACGCAAGCACAGCTTTTTTCTCTCTTGTGACGCGGCCAGGCCACCCTCCCTGGCGCTTGTTTACACAGACAAGCGGCGAGCTGGGGGTGGGAGGTCTGAGTTTGAAATATAGCGTGTCGGGAATGCCAACGTCAAATTTGCAGAAATGGGAAAAATGAGAAAAGTGGTTTCGAGCAGACGCAAAGAGCAAAGTAAAAAAGGGCTTTAACAAAACGTAAACAGCATCCGGTTTTTGTTGCTCGAAACAGGGTGACGACAACAGACCGTTAATTTCTCTTTTGGTAGCACTTCAACAATAGAATCAAATATTTACCAATCAATCCCAGCTATTAACAACCAGCGGCCGGCTTGCCCTCCCTCCCGCAAAAAAAATAAGCAAATCCGCCGGCAGATGGCAGGACCGCTTGCATCTTTTCCAGAGCAGCTGGTGCGTGTATGCGGCGCATACACCTGGGCCAGATCTCGGCCGGCTATGAAATATTCCATTCAGAGCGTAACCAGATTCATCCGCTGGAACAGGCAATCCGCGCCTGTGATTCGCTCTGGAAAAATGTAAAAATAGCAGAATTCCCCCGATTTTCGAGAATTGCCCCTCTTTTTCGTTCTCTGTGGCTACCAGCAACTTTTTCGCTCTCTACTCCCTCCTTCCCACTTATTCCTTCGTGCTTGCAAATGACGCTGGCAAAGTCCAAGCAGCCGCCGGCCGCCAGACCGGTCCGAAATGCGCGGCGCCAGGACGACGCAGCAAAGACAGCCTCGACAGAAAGCGACAACACCGAAGACGCCGAGACCAACGGTACCACGGCGCCGGCACCAAAGGTGAGATTCTTGTGCAAAGCAGATACGCGCTTTATCCGGGATTAGGCGCATTTAGCTAAATGCCTGTCCACACACCCGCTTTGCATGCACTGGTAGCGCGATCACGGGCGGGCGGCGGGCCAGGCACGGCCCGGAAAGGCGCCGGCGGCGCAGGCCAAGCGCGCAGGCGCAGCTTCGGGATCCATGCGGCCGATTGCGCCGGCGGCGCCACCGGCGCATGCAGCTGCGCCAGTGGGCGCGTTTGTGCTGCCGCCGCCACCGCTGACCGACAGCAACCTGTCGCTGACGCAGATCATCGAGGAGTACGGCGAGCGGACGGATCTGCTGAAGCTGGTGCTGGCGGCCAAGACGGAGCAGGACCGGGCGCGGGCCGAGTACGAGCGGCGCGTGCAGGAGGAGCTGCGGTTCGAGACGCGGCGGCTGGAGTTTGAGATGATGCTGCACAGCAACCACTTTAAGCAGCAGGAGCAGCTGATACCGGTGCACCGCAACGACGTGGTGCTGCAGTCGCCCATCGGTAAGTGTCCGCCGGGAATTCCCATCTGGACGCCGAGGCGGGAGGGGGGAGGGCGGCAATTGTGCCTGCCTGGGCCTTGTTGAATGTGCTCCTCCCAGGCATTGTGCGCATGCCACGCGTGCATTGTGCGCCCCTGGTTGTCGCCCGTGTTTTGGCACAGCACTAAGCATGAGGTCACCGTGCATGCCGGCCGTTTGATCAAGCTTGTAGGCGCGCTGGCGCACCCGCAGCCGGTGCCGGCGGCACACGTGGTGGCGCCGTACGGCGTGCCCGTGGCCCACGATCCGCACACGCGCTCGTACCACCACCCCGACACGCCCGGCGGGCTCGACGGCCGCGGCGCGCAGAACCCGTTTGCGTTCTTCAAGATGCCGCTGGGCCAGCAGGTGCACCACCCGTCGGCGTACGCCGCGCACGGCGACAAGCAGGGTCCGCACGTGGCGGTCCCTGGCCATCCCACCAGCACGCCGCCGCGGGCCGGCAGCGGCGCCAACGCCGTGATCGGCAACCGGCGGCCGGTCCCGCCGGCGGTGAGCGGGCTGACGGTGCGGACCGCGGGCGACGGCAGCGCAGCCAACGCGCCGCATTCGGCGCCGGTGGACGGGCCCGAGAACAAGAAGCGCAAGGTGTCGCACGACGACGTGATCATGGCGCTGCGGCGCAAGGTGATGAGCAAAGGTACGCAGTGGCAGCAGTCAGCGCCGCCGCCGCCGCAGCGCCTGGCGCCGACGCGTCGCCACCACGCCGCGCACCAGAAGCACCAGTCCGAGGACGCGTCGCGGCTGCGCAGATCGTCGCTGGCGGTGATCACCAGCGCCGAGGATGCGGACAGCCTGGCGCCGTCCGATTCGCCGTCGACGTCATCGTCGTCGGGGTCGTCGCGGTCCGTGTCGTCATCGTCGTCGACAACGCCGCTGTCCACGGCCAACGCGGCAGCCGCCGAGCCCGCGGCGATGGGCGTGGAGGCGGGCAAGGACGACGAGAGCAGCAAAATGCGCGTGTCGTCGATTTCGTCGATTGTCGATCAGGAGCCGGTGGCTGCCGACGAGCGGGCCAGCTACTGAATTCCTCTTCTCTCCCCTTGTGTGACTATTGCATTTGCCTCGATACATTGCTAGTAACGGTTGGTTAGGCGGATTCGCAGCGACGCTCGGGAGGATTGCGCATGGGCAAATGTGGCGCTTGCACAGACAGCGTGGTCGGCAATTGCCGACGCAGAGCCGGATAAACGGAAAGGAAGTGGGGGAGAGGGAGCGAGAAAGAGAGGGCGGACCGAGGCGATCTAAACAGAGCCGATTCAAAGCCCGCCTGCCTGCCAGCGACAACAGAACAAAAAGGGAGGGAGGCGCTTTGGAAATTTGAGCAGGCTCATTAACAGCGAGTTTGGATTTGCCTCGGGGTGCCATCCGCGTGACCTTGCCGTTTTGGAGGAGAAAAAGACCAATCAGGATTGGAGACTCGTTCGTTCTCAAACTCAAAAAAGGGCCGGTCTCTTTTCTCTCTCTCCTGTTAACGGGTTTTTTGGGTTCTTGCGTGTTTCGTATTTTATTCCTACTCTTTTGTTAATTTTTGTTGCGTCTTGTGTGTGCGGGGGGATTCCCTTTTCTTTCTTGTTGCTTGCCTTGGACACTCGAGGGGGAGGCCGTTTACTGCGTTTTCTTGGCTGGACCGTTGGAACTGGGACCTAAACAGGGTTGTTTACGATTCCGAGGAATCCAGAAGGATAGCCCCAGGGACCGGGGACGCTTTTTTTCTCTCTCCCGACATACATTGAAGGAGGCTTTTTTATCTTCCGGCGGTTTGCATTGTTCTCAATTAGTGGTATTATTGGCACGCGGCGGGGGAGAGATTTAACTTTGTACGTAGCGAATCTATTTTAAACGCATGTAAACAAAACGCACAGATGGATTTTTGGTGTATGCTAATCTGCAGCAGCCTTTCCTTTGTGCCGAACTTGCATGTGAGGGGGCCATTTTCTCTCCTTTTGTAGATTTGGGCTTCTTAATTGCCATCCCCCCAATATTTTCCATTCAGATGACATTATCCGTGGTGGTTGGCAGCGCGGGCGGGCGGACAGACGAGTACGTGTGGACAGACAATGGCTGGCACGTGCGCGGGGCCGAGCCGCCGCTGCTCCGGCCGATCGGCAGGCAGAGCGGGAGCGGCAAACTCACAATCGACGGGACCGAGATCCCGAGCAGCCTGGGGCTGGTGCCGGCGTACACGGGCGCGCTGTCGGCGCTGCGGGTCAGCGTGCAGAGCCAGAGCGAGGAGCTGAGCGTGGCCGTGGCGGTGCAAAGCGCGACGCCGGGCAGCCCGCCGGGCGACTCGAGCAGCGCGCAGACCGATCCAATGGAGCCGAGCTGCCAGCAAATCGACGTGCGCACCGAGGTCAGCGACGGCGGAATTGCGCAGCGGGCGCAGTGGCGCGCAGAGGGCAGCCGGCAGCTGCAGGCGCAGGGCGGCGTGGTCAGCGTGCAGGTGGTGCAGGCCGAGGGCGCGGCGCGGTTTGACTTTTACGCGCGCGGCGACGGCAGCGGCGACGCAGAGGACTATGGGGCGGCGCACCCGACGCACGTGTTCCACGAGATGCTGCGGCACCGCTCGCAGCGGCGGCACGACGACAGCACGGCCGAGCACCCGCTGTTTGGGCGCTGGGTGGCCGACGACAGCCCGCAGTTCCGCAGCACGATTGGCGCGATGGAGGCGCAGGCGCTGGGCAGCCGCGCGCAGTACAAGGAGCTGGCGCGGCAGACGGGACTGCGCGACGCGTGCGCGGAGTTTATGCGCGCGCTGGGCGCGGCGCTGGAGCGCGCGTCGGGGCTGGCGGTCGCGCAGCCGCTGGTGCAGACGTTCATGGTGCCGCTGCAGCGCGACATTGGGCAGCTGCTCAGCACGGTGTGTCTCAACTGGGACGCGGTGGTGGTGGCGCATGCGCGGCGGCTGTACGAGAGCTCGTTCCGGCACCTGGACGAGCGTAAGGCCGAGTTCGACGCGGCGTCGGACCAGTTCTACGGCGACATGGCCAAGCACCTGAAGAGCAAGGCGTCCAAGGAGGACGAGCGGCGCGACGAGCAGTTTGAGCGCGGGCGCATGGCGTTCGACGCGGCGCGCTGGGCGTACTTTCTGGATCTGTGGACGGCCACGCACGGGTGGTCGGAGCTGGAGATGTTTGTGGCGCTGCTCAAGTGGGCCAAGTCGGTGGCCCGTGCGCGCGGCCACGTGGCCGGGGCCCTGGCGTGGTACCTGGACGGCGTGGCGGCGGCGTACGAGGAGGTGCGGCTGCAGAAGAGCGAGAGCACCGAGTTCCAGGCGTTCGTCGAGAACCCGTTCGGCGGCGTGGTGCGCGAGCACGCGCTGACGCCGACCGACGAGCCCGGCGGCGACGAGTACGTGCGCGTGTCGCTGGAGAACCTGGTGCTGGCGCCGGTCGCGCTGCAGGCGCCGCCGCCGATGCGCCAGTCGGCGTCGACCAGCAGCGTGGTGCAGTCGGCTCGGCTCTCGGAGGCGTCGAGCCGGTCGTCGCGGCTCACGATGGGCCTCGCGCACGCGCCGCCGCCGCCGCTGGAGCCAATGCGCTCGGCCAGCGGCTCGTCGCTGGACCTGGCGCGACAGCTGGCGTCAGTGTCGCTGGGGCGGCCGCTCAACATCCCGCGGCCGGCCAGCACGCAGGCCGACGGCGCGCGCGAGGGCGTGCTGTTTGCGCGCGTGGGCGAGGCGCAGGCCACCACGGGCCGCAACATGCGCGCGGCGGCCAGCGCGTGGCGCCAGTACTGGTGCGTGGTGCGCGACGGGCGGTTCCAGCGGTTCGCGGGCTGGCGCGAGCCGCGCATGGAGCCGCAGGGCGAGCCGCTGCCGCTGAGCCTGGCCACGGTGCGCGTGCTGCCGGCCGACTCGAAGCAGGCCGCGCGTCGCCGCTTCTGCTTCGAGATCATCACGCCGGCGTCGTACGCGGTGTTCCAGGCCGCCAGCGCCGCCGAGCTGGGCGCCTGGGTCGACACGCTGCGCCGCGCGATCGAAATCAGCCTGCTGCACGCCGAGCAGCCGGCGCGCCCGAGCCGCGACGCGCGCGCGTCGCTCGACTCGCAGGCCTCGCTGCCGCTGGGCGGCTCGGCGCCGGCGCTGCCGTCTGCGCGCCGGCTGTCGGTCACAGGGCTGCTGCCACTGCTGCTGCAGGACGACGCCAACGCGCACTGCGCCGACTGCGGCGCGCCGCGGCCCGAGTGGTGCTCGCTCAACCTGGCGTGCCTGCTGTGCATCGAGTGCTCGGGCGTGCACCGCAGCCTGGGCACGCACGTCACCAAGGTGCGCTCGCTGACCCTTGACGTCACGTCGTTCACGCCCGTCACTATAGCGCTGCTGCTGGCCGCCGGCAACGCGCTCAACCGCGCCGTGTTCGAGGCGCGCGCGCTGCCGCTGCCGGCCGCCCAGCGCCCCGACGCCGACGCGCCGCCGAACGCGCGCCGCCAGTTCATCGAGTCCAAGTACGTGCGCCGCGCCTTTGTCGACCGCCACTGGCGCCCCGACGGCCCGCTGGCGGCCGCGCTGGCTGCGCGCGGCGGCGCTGCGCAGGGCTGGGACCGCCGCGCCGCGTCGGCGCTGCTGTTTGCCGCAATTGACGCCGGCGACATTGGCGCCGCCATGCGCGCGATCGCGCTGGGCGCCGACGTGAACAGTCCGCTGCCCGGTGCGGCCGAATGCGAGGGCGGCAGAGACAGTCTCAGTGACAGTGACAGCGCCAGTGACAAAGATAGCGTTAGCGGACTCCGGCCGTCGCGCACAGACGCCACCCCGCTGCTGGCCGCGCTGTTTGGGGCCGGCGCCGCGCGCGCCCAGCTCGAGCTGGCCGAGCTGCTCACGCTGAACGGCGCCGGCGTCAACGCGCAGGATGGCTCGGGCCGCTCGGCCCTGCACTGGGCGTGCCTGGCCAACAGCGTGGCGGCAGCAAAGTACCTGCTCGACAAGGGCGCCAATCCGCTGCTGCGGTCGTCGGCCGGCCTGCAGCCCGCCAGCCTCATCGCCGACACGCACCACGCCGTGCGCGCCATTGTCGCGCCGGCCACGCAGCTGGCCGAAGAGCGCGAGCGGCTCGACTCGCGCTGGGACGAGTCGACGCGCGCCGACGGCCGGCTCCTGCGTCGCGGCAGCCTGGGCAGCATCAGCAAGTGGCACGACGAGCCGCGCGCCGACAATCCGGTAATGAGCGCGGCCCGCCGCATCACGCAGACCCTGGCCGGCCCTGCGCTGGCCGCGCGCATGAGCGTGTCGACCGAGCGGCCCAGCCTGCTGGAGCTGAACGGCGGCTCGGCCAGCGACGTGCGCCGCGCGCAGCGCAACTCCGCAAACGCGCCGACCGCGAGCTGGCTCGCGTCGCTGGGCGCAAACAAGCGCGGCCGCAGATTCACTAACGGCATCCGCGACCTGGGTGGTCGTCGGCCCATGCCCATGCGCGGGCTCGACGGCATGGCCACCATCGACGAGGTCGCGCCGGTGCTGCCGACTATCCTGTCGGCACGTGACGACGAGTCCCTGATGGAGGTCATGGTCGACGCGCCCGAGCCCGCTGCGTTCTCTGTGCCCAGCAGCCCGGCCGTTGCCAGCGCGCCGCGCCTGAGCACCTCGGCCTGCGGCAGCGGGCGTCCGCTGTCGGCCGCGCCGTCGCCGGTCATCTCCGACGATCCGACCGAGCAGCCGACGCTGACGCTGTCGCGCCACAGCAGCGTGCGCTCGGCCAAGCACTCGCTCAACGGGCTGCCCGCGTACATGTACTCGTCCCGCGGGCGCGCGTCGAGCCCCGTGAAGCTGCGCAGCCACCTCGACATCTCCAGCGCCGGCAGCTCGTTTGTCGATCTGCGCGCTAGCGAGGCCCAGCTGTCGCCGCCGGCCTTTCCGGGCAAAGAGTATGCGAACGGCAGCCGCGGCAACAGCCGCGTGAGCCTGGGCCTGTTTTCGTTTGGCTCCGAGGACCCCGCCGACCGCTCCGGCCTGATGGCCAAGCTGATCCCGCACGCGAGCCGCGCTGCGGACGCGCAAAAGAAGCGCGACTCGCGAATTCTGCTGCGCCGCGGTACCACGGGATCCAACATCCTGCGGCCCTCGTCGAGCGCCGACGCGCTGTCCCGAGCGCGCATATTCGACGACCGCCGCCCACCCACCGGCGACAGCCAGGTGCGGTCAAAGTTCCGTTTGCTGCCAAAGTCGTCGCGCATCACCCTCAACATCTTTAACCGTAACAAACAAGGGGTTTAATCCCCTTCCTCTTCTCCCGTCTACTACGTTCTACTCCGCATTACCTTCTCCGCCTTCGTGTTCCTTATTTTTTTACACCCTACTTGCGAATGTTTCTTGCTCTCGTTCTATTTTAATCTGGTATTTTTCTCGTAGTATATGAATATTTAGCGCTGTTTTTACTCTACAATGGACGCTCTGGCATGTGTTCATGTTGGCAGTGTGTCGGCCGAGTGCAGTGGCATGGGATACCGGTGTCTGAACAGCTACCAGAACGGCGACCAGATTGTCAGACACGTCTATCGTGTGGTCAGAGATGTAGTGGGGTCGCATTCCCGGGCGGGAAAGTGCTTAGGATCGATGCGGGCACTGGCCTGCATCTCCGTGTACCCGCAGTGTCCAAGCGACCCAGGCGCGTTTGCCGAGACATTGCCCGGTTACTCACAAATACTGTACGTTGGCACTGCAGACACTCCTTAACTGCCATCAATGCTTTGTGCTGACCAAACAGTTATCCGCCGCATTTGTAGAAGAGATATCAGTCGCGCGTGTGGAGTGCCGACCGAGGATCTGTCGGAACGCCTGCTGGAATCACTGAAATACGAAATGCATGGTCAGCTGCCTAAACAGCCGTCAGTGAGCGACTCGGGCTATGGCCGCGGCTGGCTCTGGCCGCATACCAACAAGCTCGGAATTTCATTTGGCGATCCGTCGACACACTACGCGGAGGCCATAGACATGGTGGTGTTTACAGCCTTTGTCCTGGCCGTGTGGTATTTTGGCTCCTATCTTGTGCGCCAATGGGCCGACAGCATGAACCACGCATTTACCGAACTGACTCGCCCACATATAGCGTCAGACACTGCCAATGCCGTGGCTATTCAGGTTGCCGACGATAAATGCTAGCTCCCTTGGTCTATTTGCCAGATCGTATATAATGGCAGAGGGAAGAACAACTTCCTCAGCCGGGATTGTACTAAAAAAACTGTTATTCGGACTACTGAACACATGTCACCACCAAAGAAAATCGTGCCAAGGCTTCACAGATGGACCGGGGCAAATAACCACCGGGTGGCGGGTCCCGTTCACCCGCGCGACTTTGGCCATCTGCCGCCGCTACCGCCCCGGGTGACCAAGACGTACGCGCGCCATCGTCGGCCACTCGCTGAAATCGGTAACAACTCGCCGGCGCTAGTGCTGCCCCAGCCGCGGATTGACAGCCCGCTTATGTCGCCGCAGCCATGCATTGATAGTCCGCCAATGCGCCGCAGACCGGCGGTCCGCCAGCCCGCCGACCCATTTGTCCTCATTCTCGGCCAAAATCCGCCGGACGAGCTGGCCACAATGCTGTTTCGCACAGCTGCGTGAGCAGCGGCAGCAGCGGCTAAAGTGCCTGTCTGGCGGCGATCAGCACCAGGCCAAGCCGCTGCACACGTCAGCCATCGACGAGGCTGTGATTTGGGCACGACGCAAAAGAACGCCGAAAAGGAGCATCAAGCCGTGAAAAAGGCCTGCGTCATTCCTTTATTTTCCAAACGAGCTTGCCCTCCTTTCTATCCGCAGCTGCACACCCCTTTTCTGCCCTCCTTTGGCTCTCTTTCTCTTCCCCCGGTTCGCTTTTTATTACTCTCTTCAGTCCTCCCCTGTGGGCATTTCTTGCGAATCAATAGTATAAATCACTTTGGCCGCTTAGTTCGAGGCAATGGCAACTACGCGCTCAATGTCAACCAGGCAGCAGGAGCCAATGAGCGATGCCGACAGGATTTGGTCCGAATTGAGCGTCGGCGTAGATTCGATACTCAACCGGTCCGAAGAGGGCTTCGAGAAGGCGCTTTATGTGCGTCTGTACACGTAAGTAGAGCGGTGGATATCCGAATGTGAGACGTGACTGTGTGCGATTGCTAACTAAAGTCTTATGCAGCGTAGTGGAGTGTACAACTTTTGCACGTCGTTAAAGTCGTCGCTGCCCGGCGGCACGTACTATACGCCGGCCGATGCGTCGTCGACGGTGCACGGCTCGATGTACGGGCGGCAGCTGTACACGCGGCTCAACGACCATGTGTCGCAGTACATGATCCAGGTGGCCGAGAAGTCGCGCGAGTTCTCGGGCGACGACTTGCTGTCGTTCTACAACCGCGAGTGGATAAAGTACGGCGATGCGGCCAAGACGATTCACCACATCTTCGACTACCTGAACCGCCACTGGATCCAGCGCGAGCAGGACGAGGGCAACAACGTGTGCGACATCAACACGCTGATGTTCCGGCTCTGGCGCAACAACTTCTTCATGGACGTGCGCAACTCGCTGCTCGAGTCCGTGTTTAGCTTGATGAAGCGAATCCGCGACGGGCAGGTGGCCGATCTGAACCTGGTCAAGAGCGTGGTTGACTCGTTCGTGTCGCTGGGGAGCGACGACATGGCGTCGGGCAGCAAGAAGATGGAGGTATACGACTCGTACTTCCTCAAGCCGTTCATCGAGGGCAGTCGGCAGTACTACGAGGCCGAGTGCGAACGCGTGCTCAAGGAGGGCTCGATCCGCAACTACATGATCTGGGTGTTTGACCGGCTCAAGGAGGAGGACGACCGCGCCGAAATGTACCTGCACGAGTCGTCGCTGCGCGAGTTTGGCGACGCGCTGAACAAGGTGCTCATTGGCAAGCAGCGGGCGAGCCTGATCTCCGAGTTCAAGCCGATGCTGCAGGCGCGTGAGAAGGACGATCTGGCGCGCCTGTACGAGCTGCTCAAGCGTCTGGGCGAGACCGCAGGACTGGAGCCGCTGCGCGATACCTTCCGCAGCTTTGTCGAGGATGCCGGGCTCGAGGCCGTGAAGAAGGTGTGCGGCGAGCAGGAGGCGGCCGAAGGCAATGCTAACAAGTCGCGGCTGTTTGTGCAGGCGCTGCTGAGCGTGCACGAACTGTACTCGGGCATTCTGCACGACTCGTTCAAGGACGACCCGGGGCTGAGCAAGGCGCTGGACCATGCTTGCCAAAAATTCATCAACGAGAACGAGATGTGCGCAGGCAAGGACAACAACGCCGCACGGCTGCTGGCCAACTACTGCGACACGCTGCTGCGCAAGGGCAACGCCACTGCGCGTGCGGCGGGCGAGGCTGGCGCGAGCAGCGAGGATAACCTGGAGAAGCAGCTGACGCAGGCAATCTGCGTGTACCGGTACCTGAAAGAGCAGGACGTGTTCCAGGTCGCCTACGGGCGGTTCTTTGCGCGGCGCCTGGTCAACGAGCAGAGCGTGTCGTCGCACGGCGAGGAGATGATGATCTCGCTGCTGAAGGAGGTCAGCGGCATGGACTTTACCTCGCGCCTGTCGCGCATGTTCAGCGATATCACGGTCAGCAAGGAGATGTCGGAGCGGTTCAAGGAGACGATGCGCGACAAGCGCGGCGACGACTTTGAGTTTGACATGAAGGTGCTGAACACGGGCTCGTGGCCGCTCAAGGCGCCTGAGACCAAGCTCAAGCTGCCGGCGGAGCTGGACCGCGCAGTCGACCAGTACCTGGAGTTCTACTCGAAGAGTCACAGTGGCCGGCGGTTCAACTGGCTGTGGCAGTATTCAAAGGCCGAGATCAAAATGTTCTTCCCCAAGGCCACCGGCCCCGCGGCCAAGACCGGTTACCTGTTCCAGGTGTCAACGTACCAGCTGGCGATCATGATGCTGTTCAATGCCGAAAGCGGACCCGGAACTGGCTACGACTCCGAGGACGGGCCGACGCTGACGTTTGGCCAGATCCTGACGGCGACTGAGCTGGACAAGGATACCGCGCTGGGCGAGCTGGAAGTGCTGTGCAAGGCGCGGGTGTTTAACACCAGCGACGGCAACAAGGCGACCGACACGGCGCAGTACACGCTGAACTCTGGGTACAAGTCCAAGCGCATGCGCATGAACCTAGCGGGGCTTCGCAAGCCAGATGCGAAGAAGGACGCGAAGGATATCCAAAAGTCGGTAGACCAGGATCGCAGCATGAGCATCCAGGCGGCAATTGTGCGGATTATGAAGGCGCGCAAGCAGCTGGTGCATCGGGAGCTGGTGCAGGCGACGATTGAGATTATCAAGCTGTTCCATCCGCAGATCAGCGACATCAAGCAGGCTATCAGCAAGCTGATTGACAACGGGTTTTTGGCGCGTGATGAAGATAATCGCGACGTGTACAACTACCTTGCTTAAAGCTTTGTTTCATCTTTTCTTAACTAGGTAGATTGGATAGTTTTATAATGAATGGAGTAGTGATAGATTGGAAGGAATATGTGAGAAAAAAGTGCTGTTGCTATTACAAGAAACCGTGTATGTGGTAAACAGGCATGGTTGGAGCTGTGACTGAGCTTGTGCTGCTGCTTGTAGTGGATGGTGGAGGCTGCTGTTCCTGTGCAGGCTGTTGCTCCTGCGCAGGTTGCTGGTCTTGCGCAGGCTGCTGGGGCTCAGCAGGTGGTGTGGTGGGCTGTGATCGGGTAGAGTACTCTGTCTGCATAACAGTGACATATGTAATAATGGTGGTATGCACTGTGGGCTCAAAGCTAGTCGAGGCTGTGGACACTGCATTTGCTGTGTGCACAGTGGTAGTGGAGATTTCAGTGACCACTTCATTGGTGGTTTCTGTGACAGTCACTGGACCACTCTGGGTTGAAGCACTAGCTGTGAATTGGCCAGTGTTGGTCAAGGTCTCCAGCACAACAGATGTTGATGGTGTTATAGTGGCAGTTGGAGGCAGAGTAGTGGTGACTGTTAGTGTCTCCATGGTTGAGTCAGTTGCAGCAGCAGCTGTCACTGTGATGGTGCTGGTTTCTGTAGCCACCAGCGTGTTAGTCTGCTGGTCAGCAGTTGCAGCAGCTGGAATGGCTGTGACTGTGCTGGCTGTGCCCACCACCTCAGATTGGGATATGACAGTGACAGTGACAGTTGAGGGCTGAACACTCAGGTTTGAATATTGTGTCAAATATTCTGTGACTGTCTGGGTTGATAGCTCAGTGCTCAGCTCCACATCTGTCAGCTCGGGCAAGTATACAGTTACCATATTAGTCAAGGTTTCAATCAGTGGGCTCAGCTCAGCTAACTCAGTAGCCAGGTTTACTGCAGTGGGGCTTGGATTCTCTGCAGGTGTTTCTGGCTCATTAAGATCTTCTAGCTCAGTAGACTCATCTGTAAATGATGGTTCTGATGAGGACACTGCAGCCATGGATGTCTCCTTAACTGCCACACCTGCTGGATAAATAATGTAAGAGGCATAGCTAAACTCACTATCTACCTGGGCAGTGGTATGTCCAGCAATGCAGCTGAGCAATACAAATGCCAATCCATGAACATGCTTCGTCTTCATTAGTTGCAGTGCCAGCCCATATATTATAATAATGTAAAGCAATATAATTAAAACCTAGTAGATTGAGCAAGCAGAGGATACCAACACTATTTTTTTTTCACACAATTCCCAATTTAAAGAAATTAGCTCCAGATTTTTTGCTTCGTTCAAGGGAGAAAATTAAAAAGAAGCTTTTCTTTTAAAGATTAGGTCATCCTGAATAAAGAAAAAAGGGGCTGATGGGCTTTTGCTTCCATCAAAGATTAGCAAAAGAAATTTTCCTTGCCTTTCTTGCTTCTTTTGTCTGCTAACATGGTGTGCTTGCCATGATTAAATTAAGCCGGATTACTGGCTGAGCAATGTGATACACAGAGGAGAAATAGCTGCTGCATGTAGATGTGACAATGCCTTGTGCTACTGATGAATTGTAGATTACTGAATTAATAATAATAAACCCAAGAATAAAGGATTAGCAATATTATAATACTGAAATGCTCCTATAATAAGTTTAATAAATGACTACAAAATAAATAACTTGCTACAGGCTACATGTCACCAGTTTTGATTTTACTCTAGTGGAGGTGGTGTCAACTCTGCAGGTACTTGGGGCTTTGTGGGCAGCCCAGGCTGTGCAGCTTTCTGAGTTGGTTTTTGCTACTGCAACCTGCTGAGTGTCCTGTGGCTTGGTGTGATATTTGGTCTGTATTGCAGTTACATATAGCAATGGTTATGTATACTGTGGGTTAAAAATTAGTTAATAAAGTGAATATCACAACTGTTCTATGCACAGTGGTAGTAGTTACCACCTCAACAACATCATGCATAGTTTTAGTAATATTTACAAAGTCGCTTTGAGTCAAACCCCAAGATAAATAGCTAAATAAATGAGTAATTCAGGCCTTGGACGTAGCATAAAAACCAAAAAATATTAACAAGACTATTAGGTAAATTATTTCATGAAAGCTAGAAAATTTCTTGCTATCTTCTTTGTTCCCTTGGGGTTTTAACCCTTATCTTCACATCACGGGATATATTTAAAGTCTGCTAATCTAATTGATGGTCTCTGTTGTATTAAATTATTTTGTTTGCACTTTAAATTTTAATAGAAACGTGCAATTGCTGTCTATAGTAACTAGATTACTAATGGCAGTTTGTAAATTTATGCTGAATAATTTATTAGTGTAGAACATCATGTACTATTCTCAGAAACAAATGCATAGTCAACCACTTGCTGTGTTGAACAACATTGTTTAACTGCAATAATATAATACTTGTAAGTTTGCCACAATTCAAATTTATTGTACAAGTAATTTAGGCTACTTTTTAAAAGTCTTTCTCTGTAATTATGTAGCCACTTCCACGGTACATACTAAAACTGTATTCAGTTAATACTATTCCATAGGTGTAAGATGCTATGTTAAATTCATATGCATTTTTACCATTGTACATGTTTACACTATCTGCATTTACCATTAACTCAATAATTTTGCTAGAATCAGTCCCCCTTGGAAGCCAGTTTGCATTGGAATTTCTAATAATTGTTTCAATTTTTTCCTTATTTGTTTGGTAAATAGGGTCATCGCTTAGCTTGGACATATTCAACTGGTATTATTTAACTTGATTAAGCGGCTGTAAATAATTATATCTAATAGGGTGGTGGTGGATGATAATAATAGTATTGCTGTGGAGCAAGCCAAATGCTACACTTTTATAGCAGGGCAGACAAGGCCAGGCCGCTTTAATGATGGAAAAAGAAAGCACCCGGATTTCTTTCAGCTAGCTATTATTTGTGTCATTTTTCACCTGCTATTGGTGTGGGATAAATAAATTAATATAACTGCTGGCTTGGTTAATATTAACTAAAAGGCTAATTTCCCTGTATCTGCCTTTTACAGTATATTAATTTTAATAAAGCTGGCACACCATAAATTAAAAGCTGTCAAATGGCTGCAGCAGGTATTTGTTTGCCAAAGTGCCTGCTACCAAGCATTCAGCTTCAGCTCCAGCTACTGCAGGTTAATATGCTACAGTTGTGCTTGCAGTTTACAAGTTTGTACTTGCATCTGTGCTATGCAAAGTGCTTTATAGTAACTTTGGCTAGAACTAAAACATGGATGCTCCATTGGCTGGCAACTGTATCACAGAAATTATGGATAAAGTAAGGCTGCACCCATTATTCTGTTGCACAGCAACATAGCCGAAGTTGAACCAGTATATTCCTAGCACCTGCAAATGAATGTGTATCCCATTTGCTTGTGATTCCCATTGGATCTAGTTATAGCACCACAAACTGCTATTAACTATGAATGGCTTATAAAGTAGATTTTCTTTAAGTTGCAGAAATTTATTAACACTCTTAACCGACTAGCTAGTCAGTGTGTCAAAACTAATTAAATCATCACTTATAGTTGAAATATCATGACGCTGTATATTTCTGTAAAAATTGTAAAAATGTGGTGTAAAAGTATAAAATTTAGCAAAGCTGGTTGAGCTGGTAAAAGTGATTTCCAGAGCAGGGTCAGAAATGTCATCCATAGAAGTGGTAGACCATGGCTGAGTTGAATACTCAGTTTGCATAACAGTTACATAGGTCAGAGTAGTTGTGTGCACTGTGTACTAAAAGCTAGTTGAGGCTGCAGAGATAAGCAGTGTTGTGTGAATGTTAGTAGTGAATGTTTCAGTAAGAGCTTCATTAGTGGCTTCAGTGACAGTTGTTGGGCTGTTTTCAGTTGAAGCAGTAACAACAAGCTGGTAAATTTTGGCTATGGTCTTCATCACAATGAATAACAAAGGTGTGTATAATGATAATTGAAGGTTGCATAGTGGTGACAGTTTGTGTATTCAAAATTTAGTTGGCTTCCAGCTCTGCAGTTAATATGGTAATGCTGGTTTTGGATTAACAATATATTTATCAAATAGCTTTAACATATTAGTCAATAGTTTATTGTTGTATTAATTGTTAAAAGAGTCTAAAAGTAAAGGCACAGAAGTGTATGATAAAGCTAGAGTACTCCCATGATAATAAATGGCCAGACAATTTCTGACTTGCTGCTGGTTGCATCTTGCTGCTCTTGGTCCTGCCCTTGTGGAGGTGGTGTTGACTCTGCAGGTTGTTGCTCCTGCACAGGTTGCTGGTTTTGCGCAGGCTGTTGGGGCTCAGCAGGTTGAGTGGTGGGCTGTGGCTGGGTAGAGTACTCTGTCTGCATAACAGTGACATATGTAATAATTGTGGTATGCACTGTGGGCTCAAAGCTAGTCGAGGCTGTGGACACTGCATTTTCTGTGTGAACAGTGGTGGTGGAGATTTCAGTGACCACTTTGTTGATGGTTTCTGTGACAGTCACTAAGCCACCCTGGGTTGAAGCAGTGGCTGTAAACTGGCCAGTGTTGGTCAAGGTCTCCAGCACAACAGATGTTGATGGTGCTATAGTGGCAGTTGGAGGCAGAGTAGTGGTGACAGTCAGTGTATTCATGGTCGAGTCAGTTGCTGCTGCAGCTGTCACTGTGGTGGTGCTGGTTTCTGTAGCCACCAGTGTGTTAGTCTGCTGGTCTGCAGTTGCAGCAGCTGGAGTGGCTGTAACTGTGCTGGCAGTGCCCACCACATCAGACTGAGATGTAACAGTGACAGTGACAGTTGAGGGCTGCACAGTCAAGCCTGAATATTGTGTCAAATATTCTGTGACTGTCTGTGTTGATAGCTCAGTGCTCAGCTCTACATCTGTCAGCTTGGGCAAGTACACAGTTACTTCATTTGTCAGGGTATAAACAATAGTTTCTACTTCAATAGACTCAATGTCAGTATCTAAAAAAGTAGGCTGATCATTTATGACAGGTGTTTCTGTGTCATCCTGCATGTCCAAATCAGTTGAGCCATTACTAAATGTTGGCTCTGAAGAAGTGATTTCAACCATTGATGTTTCTTTAACAGCCATGCCTACTGGATAGATAACATAAGAGGCATAGCTAAAATCTTCATTTGTTTGAGTAGCAGCATAACCAGCAGTGCAACCAAGCAATCCAAGCACCAATCCATAAACACGCATTATAGTCTACAGGCACAGCATCAAATGATACAAAATTTTAGGACAATGCAAAGTGGTGAGAATATAGCAGGATTATTACGCAAGAGAGATTCATTAACATTTTCTTTTATTCAAGCTAGCTCTTTTTTTGTAGGTATCGGCTCCAAAGCTTTGCTTTTTTAAAGAAGCTTTGCTAGTGTTTTTTTGCAAAAGGCATGTAAAAGAAATTCTTTTATTCCTTCCAGCTCTTTCCAAGCCCATCATTGCTTGGTCGCTGTTGATTTGTCATAATAATTTAATTGTCATGCATGTAGCTATTGTTTCACAATTGAAAAGGCTTTCAAGGCAGGCAAGCATGTCTGTAGAAGCAATTGGACATATAGATTGACAGGGAGATTCCCAAATGAAACTGTGAATTTCTTTCAGTGCATTTGCATTGACTGACAGCAATATCCCTTACTTTTCTTTTGCAAGCTTTGAATCGCTTGGGTTGTACTAAATTAAACCAGTGTTAGAAATTAATGTGGGAATGCAAGTGTAATTTATTAAATTTAATACAAGGAAAGTAATAAATGCAATGCAAGTCAGATGGGGGAAAAGGCAGGCTAGATAGAGCCTAAAATTTAGCCAATGACTGTCAAGGAAAGAAATAAACCATGGGAATAGGTTTTACACAATACCCCAGCCTGTTATAAAAGGTGTTGGTTTGCAGCCACAGAAATGGTGTTCAGCAGTTTTAATTTTCACTTTATTCTTTACATCACACACATCCAATTGCTAAGCATTCTTTCAACTGCAATTACATAATCAGCAGATTAAGCAGGCAAACATGGTGTCATTTACATTTAACAAGCATGGCAGCAGCACTGTGGTGGAGCGCACAGTAGAGCAGCTCTCAGTAGTCAGCAACCCTGACACTGTAGGAACACACATGACTGGCTTGGATTTCCAGGTGTATGTGCCAGGCACCAACCATGTGTTTGACCCGATTGTCACTCTACTGTCCATATACCAAACTTTAGGAGAGCCTAGTGATATAACTCTGGAATATTCATACCGAGTGCACTATGTGGTTACTGATGGCAGCAGCGTGTTTAGATCTTACCAGTGGTCATGCTACACACTAGAGTCCGTGGTCAGAGCAAGTGGCCAAAGTACGGGCTACAGCAGACTGGAGGTGAATGGTGTTGTACATGACCAGGCCCAAACGCTAGACAAAGTGGGAAGCGAAGGAGCTGAAGTTTGCATACGTGTTATCCAGTAAACACGCACAAGTTTGCAACTAGCATTTTAGATACTGACTAGCTAATTACGCACTGTATATGCTGGTATGTTTCCCAGTATTTGCATGGGAGAAAGAGGAGTATCTAGAATAGATATTTGCAGAATAAATGAGCACGGAGAGAATAGATAATAATAGAAGAAAGAGAAGAAATAGAAGGGGTGGGGTTTACTGAGCACTGCTGGAGCTATAAGTGGATGCGTGGGATGGAGCTGGAGCCAGCGAGTCGGTGCTGACTTGGGTGGACGAGGTGAGTTTCTTGACCTTGGACCAGGGACGGAAGAACGAGCGCGACGATTGCTGTTGCTGCTGCGGGGGCTGTAGGATGACGTCGTTGGCCGACGAGGCGTCGGATGTGCGGCGGTCGTGGGGCATTGACTCGGTGGGCGAGTTGCCAGCAATGCTGCCTAGATAGCGGCTCATGCGCTTGGACGAGTGCGACGAAGTGGGCTGTGACTGCGACGTGTCCGGCAGCGGCGGCATTGGATGTTCGTGCGCATAGTTGATGGCAGCGTCCTCGGGCAGCGGCTGGGCGGCCAAATGCGACATGCGCTTGTTGCTATCGGACATCGACGAGCCGCCACGGATCTCGGGGCTCTGACTGGAGAAGCGGCCAGATACCGGCGAATTGATCACGGGCGACGCCATGGTGGCGGTCTCCCAGGGCCGGCGCGGGTTGGCCAGCTCGGGCGCGTACGGCGACCGCGTTTGCGGGTTGCGCAGCGTCGATGCTGGGGATCCTGACGATGACGAGGGCGACGGGAACGCACCGTTGCGCGGGCCGCCGGAGGCCATGTCGCCGTTGCTCATGATGGCGTCGCTGGGGGCTCGTTGGCGCACGTCCTGGTGCGAGTGCACGCTGCTCGCGTACCCCGGCCGCGCGTCCTCAGAGACGGCCGGCGGCTCGTCCTGGGCAGCCAGCTTGGGGAAGTAGCGCAGCAGGCTGGTGCGCGCGGCCGCGCCTATCATGTACAGGGTGGATTTGCGGCTGGCACGGAGCACGGCAATGTGGTCGCGCACGGCGATGACGCTACGCGCCTGAAGACCCTGGTGCTCGGCCTGCAGGGCAGCCTCGTAGACTAGGGGCGCGGTAGCTTCGGTCACGCGCCAGCGCAGCAGACTTACTAGGCGCAGGGCCAGTGGGTCGAGCGAGTACTTGCGCGCAATCGCCAAAAGCTCGCCGAGTACGCGCACCACGCCCAGTTCGTCCTTGGCGGCAGCGGTGGCGGCGACCTCTGCGCCCTGGTGTAGGCCAAAACGCGCCGACGGATCGACAATGCCAGTGTACAGGTAGAATATCAGCAGATAGATGGCCTCGCGCGTGCCATCGACAAGGTAGCGGCGCGGGCCCTCGACAGCCGTGGCATCGTCAGCGTCGCTAGCGTCGGCGTCTTTAAAGTCACCGCTCAGCAGCGACGACTCGGGCCGGCGCAGCAGGCTGCCCTCGGTCTGCGAGTCCGGGCGCAAGCGGCCCTCGGCGGCATTGGCGGCGGTCTGCCACAGCTTGGCCTGCTCGGGCCAGCGCTTACACAGCAACCCGCTGTTGATCTCGGCCACGCAGCTGCCGTCGGCGGCGACGACCTCGGCGTCGCTAAACAGCGTAAAGTGCAGCAGCTGCGAGCCGATTTCAAAGCCCAGCACGTCGGCGGCGCCCTTGGAGCCGGCCGGCGACGACGCCTGCGAAAGCGTGCCGGTGGCGGCGGTGCGCGCGGCCGACAGTGGGCTGGCGGCAATTGCCAGTGGCAGCTCCGGTCCCTGCGCGGCGCGCATGTAGCCCAGGGCGCGCAGATCAACCGCGCGGATCTCGCCGTAGTTCAGGCGCCGGCGCTGGTAGTCGTACGTCAGGTCACGTCGGCTGTCGCCGAACAGCACCAGCGTGTTGGTGCGCGGATCCACAATCGACTGGTTCCAGCTGCCGGTGCGGAACTTTGCGCCGCAGCTGATGGGCCGCCAATGCAGGGTCTTGGAGCTTAGCGCCCACAGGCTCATCTCGCTGTGGCCCTCGGTCGAGATCAGCGTGCCGCTCATGATGATTGTCTGCGGGTCAACCAAGTGGCCGCGCGGGAACCGCAGGCCCGGCGGCTCGCCGTCGAGTTGGTCCGAGATCTCTTTGAGCGTGCAGTCGGGCGGCGCCGACAGCAGGTACAGCGCGCGCTTGACCGAGGCGAAGCTGTAGTTGCTGTACAGCAGCGTGCTGCCGGTAGCCGGCACGTTGGCAATGAACGAGCGGTACAGGCCCACGGCGCGCGGGAACGGCGAGCGCAGCACCCAGCGGCCCAGCTGCAGATCAAACACGTTCAGCTCCTCGACGTACTGCTCCTCTAGGTCCTGGCCGCCCACCACCAGCAGCCGGCTGCCCAGCAGCGTCGACAGATGCGCGTACCGTGGCGATGGCCGTGTCGAGTTGCCGGCCTCGTCCACATCTGCGCCCGGCGCGTTACTGCTGCCGTCAAGCGCGCGCCGTGTCACCCACTGCTTCCGCCGCGTGTCAAACACGGCAATGTCGCCCAGCAGCGTCTTGCTCGACCGCACCTGGAACGACTGCTGGTTGCGGTCGTCTTGGATGCTTGCCGTACGTGTGACCGCGTCGCTGCGCACCTCGGGTGCGTCCGGGTCTGTGTCCAGCCCCATGCCGCCAAACACCACCAAGTACTGCTTGAACGCCGTGGCCGAATGGAAGAACCGCGGCGCCGGCGGATCCGCCGCGCCCGCTGATTCGCCGGCATCAATGCGCTGCCACTGGTACGAGCGCAGATCGCATGCATATATGTCGTTGGACAGCTTGCCGCTGTGCAGCGCCCGCCCGCCAAACACGTATGCGTATCCGTCCAGGTACGTCACCGAGCTGCCCACCAGCGCCGGCGGCACATCGCCCGTGCATTTGAAGCTGCGGATAAACAGCTCCGTCAAGTCGCTTTCGCCTGCTGGCATTGCCGTCAATTTGTAAGGAGTGTGGAAAGTAGAAACGCAAAATACACAAGAGATAGAGAAAGGAGACCCTAGGGGCGAAGATATATAGAGCGGAGCCTGGAGGATACCTCTTTGGAAGCCAATAAACCCTTAAATAGCAAACAGGATGTTTGCAGTAGCGTCCAAGCAAGAGCCAAAAATAATAACCCGGTGTATCCAAGAAGAAGAAAAAAATCCGCTCTAAAATTGACAACAAACGGCGGAAGGGACGGCGAATCGCCCGTGTTCCTTTTTTTCGTTGTTTCGGCAGGGGAGCCAATCCCAACCACCATCAAGCAAATTACCGATCGCTGCAAATCCCTCTGCCAGATATGCTGCGTTTCGTAGATGCATTTCTGCCGAAAACACGCACATACAAATGCCCATCTCTGCCCCCATCAGCATATCGCCTGGTTTGTTTACGGTTTGGACCATTCCACAGGGGGTTTCTTTCTTTCAAAAACACTGTACCGATCCGCGCCGTCTTGCGCTGTCTGCACTGCATCCAGCCGTCGTACTCGCCCCTCTCCCCAAATATCGCTCGATTAGGGCGCCCGCACCACCGCGCCGGAACGCCTCCTCTCGGTACCGAATCACCGGCGCAGTTTCCTCCCTCCCTCTGTTTGGCTCCACAGAGCACTGACCACCACTGCCTTTATTGATCACTCACTCGCCACCCTTGATGTCCAGGTTCGCCAGACCCTCGGCTGCCGCCTGGGCCTGCGCGTACTCCTCGTCCTGCTGGTAGCCGCCGTCGGCGTTGCGGTACTGCGCATAGTCAAACGCGTCGTCGTCGCCTTCGCCGTCGTCCAGCTCGGGGTTGAACTCAAAGTAGTCGCGGCCCGACATGTTGGCAAGCTTGCCGGCCTTGTACGCCTTCTCCTTGGCCTGCTGGTTCTTGTGCTCGGCATCGGCCTTGCGCTCCTTGCGCGCGACCTTCCACTTTGTAAACGACTCGAGCGTGACCGGCGTCAGATTGGGGCCCAGCTTGTGCCGCTCAGTCTCCAAAAAGTCTTCCAGCGAGATCTCCTCCTTCTCCTCCGGCTTCTTGTCCTTTTTCAAAACGAACCCCGGAGGCAGTGCGTGCTTGTATATGCACTTGTCGCCGCCGTTCGGGCACTCCCAGAACCACCCGTACTTGCAGTTCTCAATGGCCTCCAAAAAGTACTTGCACACGATCGCCGTCGTGGTGCGTGGGTTGCCGTGCTTGGACAACACCACTTCTTCGAGTCGCCCTTGGTCCCACGTGTCCATCGTGTCGGCGCTCTGTCCGTCGCGCTTGTCCGTGTACAAATCCGCCTTCTCGCTCTTGCGCTCGACAGCCTTGTCGTGCGAGAACTTGCACTTGTTTCCGCGCGTGCACGACCCGGCCTTGTAGAACTCGCACAGCACGGTTTTCGGATCCACACCGAATGGCACCTTTTGCTGCTGCACGGGCTTGAACAGCTCGGCAAACTCTTGCTGCTTCCGCCGCTCGGCCTCCTTCTTCTCCTCCTGCGCTTTCCGCTTATTCTCGTTTGCCCGATCCACGTTCGTCTTGCCGCTGTTGTTCACCTGGCTCTTCACCTGCTCCACATAGTTCTTGACTTTGCTCGATTTGTTCTTGTTCTTCAGCCCAAACGTCAAATCCTCGACCTTCTTTTGCTTCTGCTTGGCCTCGGTCTTCTTCGCCGGTCCCTTGGCATTCTTCTTTGGCGGCATCGTCTGTACAAAATTATGATAACTCGCTTGCAATGAGTTTTTTGAAAGAGTGTTGATTTCGAGACCAAAAAAATGGAAACTGGTAGAAGAGGCTACAAAAGCCCTAAAAAAGCTTTTTATAAGAATCTATTGATCAGATTCCGACTCGTCGTCTGATCTGTCGCTAGCCGCGCGAGCGGCTTGCCCGGGCTGGTAGATGTTCACCGATTCGGGGAGCGTCAGGGACAGTCTCCATGCGACAGTGGACAGCAGTGCGAGAATCACCCATACGAGGTGCGAGTTGAACGGATAGAAGAGCTTGTGCTTCACCGACCATGTCCACAGTGCACCAGCACCAATCGGCCCGATGATGCGCATCCAGCTGGTAGCCATCTGCTGGATCCCGTTAATGGTGCCTAGCGTTGCTGCCGACGGGGCAACGTTGGACACAATGAGGTTGATGCTTGTGAACGCCATTATATCGCCAATTGTGCGCATCAGCAGCAGTGTGAGCAGCAATGCCCACAGCGCGCCGTATTCAAGCCCGGCATGCGACAGCCATGTGTTCGGAACTGGCAGAGTGGCAAACTGACTTTCGCTGAGAATACGCTCAATATGCGCTGCCAGCACCGATAAGAACGGAATGGCGAAAAACACCGGAATCAGGACCTTCAGGCCAGTCTGGCAGCACTTTAGTGTTGTATACTTTCTCACCATCGCCGGGTACACTACTAGCTGGATATATGGCACAACGATGCTGGTGATGGCCAGCGAAATCCCTATTCCGCGGGTGCTGAATCCAAGACCGCCGTCGCGGGTCGGGCTTGCGGCAAACATCGGGTACATGGTCGTGTACATTGCGAGCGCCAGCCACATAACCACGTTGGTTAGCAGCACGCGCTTGCGCATAGGCGTCAGCAGCGACATGATCGACTGCTTATGCGGCGGTCTAACATTGGATCCTGCAATCAACGGCGTGGACTCGGTTGCAGTCGCGCTTTGCGTCTCTTCGGCTGACGCGGGCGGCTGAACCACCAATGTCTCCTTCAGCTTGAACAGTCCAATTAGCAGTCCGGTGGCCGTGGTAAACGAGCCAACCAGGCAGGGAAGCAAATAGGGGTAGATGCGGAAAATCTCCCAGCTGCCAAATATGTTTGGATACTGGGTGACAGGGTTTGCGAGTAGGCCGCCAAGCGCAGCGCCCGCAATCACCCCGACGTTCCATAGTAGTGGCAACAACGCCATCATCCGCGGCCTATTTGTGTCGTCGGCGATTTCCACCAGCACGGTCTTTGCTACTCCCGAGTTTCCGGTAAACATGCCGTTCAGCGACCGGGTGACTAGCGCCCAGGTAAACGATTTTGACAGGCCGAAGAGCACAAACGTGACCAGGTCGCCGGCCAGCCCGATGAGCAGGGTAGGCCGACGGCCAATACGGTCCGAAAGCACGCCCCAGTACATTGCCACCATAGTCTGGCAAAAAGAGTACGACGTGAGCAGCAGTCCAGCATAAAACGGCACATCTTCGGGCTGCTTGACAATGTCGAAGCTCTTGACCATCTACATGCACATCAGGTAGCGTTCGTTAAACATGATTAGTAGTTTTTGTTTTTGGTTTTAGTGCCGAGCAAAGAGTTAAGATTTTGTAGCTTGGACTAAAAAGAAAGCATACCTCGTACAGAAATGGCGTGCAGAGATTAAGGTTGACGGGCTCGGCCAGCCGCACAGCCAGCAGAGCACTTAGCTGCGCCCAGGGCAGCGGCGTCTCCCTCTGCTCGGTCTCCGCTGCCGGAGATGTTCTGGCAGTGCTTGCCACCTGCGTTTCGCTTTCAGCCTCGTTTCGATTCGACCTGTTAGCCATTTTGCAATAGCAATAATTGAAGAAAAGTAGCGAGATGTACAGTGGCAAACAGAAATAAAAAAGGGAAGCCCCGATATACCCGTTTTAAGGTTGGAGATGGCAAGCAGGGAAAGATGGCTTTGGCGCAGTTTGCTTTACTATAAAGAAAGGTGGACATGCTTGTAGTTTTTTTTTTTAAAAAGGCGAGCTTGCGCAGCCATTCTTACATTGCAATTAAAGCCGAACTTGAGCACGGCAGTTTTAAGTCTCCAGCACATCCGCAGCCCTAATTTTTCTAAATCGTGTCAGCAATGGCGAGAACTGGAAATTCTGACCATTGGCAGCGACAAGAAAATAATTAAACCAATATGAATTTATAAATTACTATGCGTCTTCGGTATCCGTGTCGTCGCTTTTGTTGTTGGCTCCCGCAGCAAAGATATTGACCGACTCGGGAATCTTGTTGGATATATGCAGCGATATCATGGTCAGCACAGCACACAGTACCCACACCATGTGCGAGTTGAACGGGTACAGCAGGCTGTGCTTGATCGACCACGCCCACACAACGCCGGCCAGAATGGGCCCGACAATGCGGGTGGCAGACATGGCCAGCTGCTGTGCGCCGTTCATAAAGCCAAGCTCGGCCCGGCTCGGTGCAAGGTTGGCCGTGAGCAGGTTGATGCTGGTGAACGCCAGTACCATGCCGGTAGTGCGGGCCAGCAACAGAACAACAAGTAGCAGCCACATGAGGCACTCCTTGGACAACAGCGACGCCCACATTGACGGCGGAACGTCTGGAATCGGGCCGTCAACCGACTCCTCCAGACGCGTGGCCAGCAGCGACAAAAACGGGATTGCCAGATAGAACGGAATTGTGATCTTTTGGCCTATCTGGTAGCAGCGCAGGGCGCCGTACTTGCGCTCAAGCTTTGGGTACGCAATCAGCTGCAGGTACAATACGGCGACGCCCGAGATTGCCAGCGAGAAGCCGATTTCGCGCGAGGCAAAGCCCAGGCCGCCGTCGCTTGGGTCGGATGCGGCAAATATCGGGTAAGCCTGGTCGCACATTGCCACGGCCAGACACACAACCACGTTGGTGGCCATCACGCGTACTACCGTGGGCGTCAGCAGCTCGCGAACAGTAAGCTGTTTGGGCGCGTCGCCGTCGGCCAGCAGCTGGGTGGTCTCGGTGGCCAGCGACGAGGACGACGATGACGGCGTTGCGCGCGGCGGTGTTGCCCGTTGCTCAAACGGCTTCTTGCCTGACGGCTCGCGGACCAGGGTCTCCTGCAGCTTGAACACGCCCAATACCAGGCCAAACAGCGTGATCGAGCAACCGATCAGACACGGTAGCAGGTACGGAAACACCCGGAATATTTCCATGTCGCCAAACACGCCCGGATACTGGTGCACCGGGTCTGCGAAGATGCCGCCGATTGCCGAGCCGCCGACCGTCCCAATGTTCCACATGAGCGGCAGCAGCGCCATCATGCGCGCGCGGTTCGTGTCATCGGATATTTCGGCAAGCGCCGACTTTATGACGGCAACGTTACCGGCCAGTAGGCCGTTGAGGCAGCGCGCGGCCAGCGCCCAGGCAAACGACCGCGCGACGCCAAACATCAGGAACGACAGGAGGTATCCGACCAGGCCGATCAGCATCACTGGTCTGCGGCCAATGCGGTCCGACAGCCGGCTCCAGTACATGATCGTCATGGTTTGGCACACCGAAAACGATGCAAACAGCAGGCTTGCGTAGAACGAAATATCCTTGGGACTTTTGGCCACGTTGAAATCTTCGACCATCTACGCAAGGGAGGAAATAACTTGAGGAATTAATATGCGCACTTGTCAATGGCTGCAATTAGGTGCGTATGACTCTTCTGCATTGCATATTCTATGCGTATGGAAATTAGCGTCTTTATGCCGCGGGTTTCTTACCTGATACACGAATGGCAGGATGAGCGTTGCGTTGATGGGTTCGCTCAGACGGACGGAGAGCAGCACCAGAAGCTTGTCCCAGGGCAGCGGCGTTTCCTTACAATCCTTCTTCGAGTCGCTATCTCTAGCAGACTCGCTACTGCCGCTCCTCACTGATCGAGCCATGACCAACAGAGTGTATGTGCAATTGAAATAAATAAAAAATAAAACTGTGCAAGATATGCGTTGTAGCAGTAAGAATAAATTACAAGCTAAAGGTTGTACAGAATAGAAGAATAAAAGTAAGCACAAACTCTTGGGTCTCGATTTCCCTTTGGACCTTTTTATACACGACCGTGAACTCCGTGTAATCAAAAATCCCGAGCTCCTGTGACTCTTTCCCGGTGCTAATTTTGGGGGAGGGGGAAGGGCGTACGACGCCAATTGGCTTATCGCTTATTTTTTAAAATGGCGTTTCTCGAGTCAAGCGACTTTTGTGCGCAGGCGAATTTACATTCGCACGCTATCGCAAAAGCGGTAAATCAATCGACAAGGAGGCAAATAGCTTGGGTGCGGATAAACCATTATCCAGCCTAATGACTTTTAGATATCAGATTGCACGGCATGACCCGTGTGGAATATGATGGGGGTTATTATACGGAGGGGGTCAATTAATAAACGCACCTTATGCAATCTAAGCAGCATCTACGGCGCAGAATCTATGAGCGCCGCTGACCAGCAAGGAACCACTTTGGCATTTTGGACGCAGTCGGCTTATCTGCACTCCTGGCCGACGCAGAAGCGGCGGCGCTCGGACTCGGAGACGATGACGGCATTGGCGGCGGCGGCGGCGACGCCTGGGCATTGTCCGTCGGCGGCAGCTCTAGTGGCTCTGCCAAAGCGCTAGTGCTGTCGCGCAACAATGCCAGCGTCGACGGCTTCAGCCCCGCATTGTCAGTCAGCCGCACATGCACCACGGCGGCCGGCGTCAGCCTCGCGGCGAGCAGCGACTGAGCCCTGGAGCCCTCCAAATCCTGGACCGGCGGCTGCAGAAACAGGGCGCGCAGCAGCCGCGGGCTCGACAGCTGCTGGGCAACAAAGTCGTACAGCGCGGCGACGCGGGCGCCAGACGCAAACGTCGCTTGGATCTGCACCTGGTCGGGGAACCGAAAGCGAATGGTGGTTTGCGGATGCCGCCGGGCAAAGTCGTCGCGTCGCTTGAGGGACTCGGCCTCTTGCGCTTGCCGCGACTTGAAGCCGCGCTCAGCCTCGGTCTGGCGCGCGCGTTGCGCGCTGATCAGCAGCTTGGCGTCGTCGTCGTTACTGGACTCGTAGAACGACTCGGGCAGCTCGATCCGCGCGGGCGCTGCGTCGGATGGCGGGGCGTCAAAGACACGCACTTTGTGGGCTGTGCAGGCGCTGGCCGTGGCGCTGGGACCAGCAGCCGCGGCAGTTGGCTCGGCTGCCGGCTTTTCAGCGGGCTGTGTCGATGGGCTGCTGCCGGGCACCTGGCCAGTGCCCCTTTCGGTGTTCTCTGTCGGCATTGCATCCGCAAGCATGGTCAGCGGCGGCTGCACCGTCGGTGTGACCGGTGAGCCCGGCGCAGACGACGCGGCGCTGGCAACACGGAACAGATCAGCAATCCCTGCGGGCGTGTCCTTGAACGACAGGCGGATCATCACGTTGCCGCCAGTAAACCCCAGCGAGCGCAACGTGGTCGCCTGCAGCGCCTCATTCGTGGCATACTCTTTGTTCAGCAGCACGGCAACGGGCTGCTGGTACACAACCTGGTTCTCGGCAGGCGACGGCGACGTCGGCGTCTGCGGCCGGCTCGAGTCCTGTCCGCTGCCCGCAGCATACAGGTCCTTCAGAAACCCCGACATGCCGCGGACCATGCGCTCGGCCACAGGCTTCTCGTGCTGCACATAGCGCGCAGTCAGGTTCAGCGTGCCATTGGACCGCGCTTCAGCCGTCGTCAGCACGTCCCACAGCGTGGCCGCCGCGCCAAAGTCGCCGATGACGCGGCCGCCGCCGACGATCTGCAAGGCTACTTTGACGGGCGAGCTGGCGGCGGTCTTTGACGACGCTGCGGCGAGCTTGAGCTCGAGCGTTGCGCCCTGCGGCAGGTTGGCCAGCCGCACGGGCGTGGACAGTGTGAGCACGGTGGTTTTGTGCAGCAGCGCGTAGGCCTCGGGGCTGCGCGAATTGGGCAGCTGGGCGCAGGCCGCAGCCACCACGCTTTGCAGCGTGTCGGACGGCGTCGGGCGCACGGTGACGCGGCGCCCGGACTCGGAGAGCACGGTGAATGCGGGCATTCGCAAGGAATAAAGTGCGCAAGCAAAGGTGTAAAATTTTTTTGCCCAAATAAGCAGCGGCTAGTGAAACAGAAGAATAAAGCGCAGGCTTCGCAGAAAGAAAGAAAAGAGAATATGCCCGTTTATTGGATCAAGGCTCAGGGCACGATCAGATTCGACTCCAGTGCCTTTGGGTTGCGCTCCATGATCTCCGGCGTCAGCAGCTCCTTGCGGTTGGCGTAGATGATCTTGTACGTGGACTTTATGGTGGCCTCGCCGACGCCGGCAATGTCCGAGATGGCCTTGGCGTCGCGGCCGTTGCCAATCAGGTGCGACGCCATGTAGATGCAGGCGCTGGCAATGGACAGCGGGCTCTTGCCCGAGATGTGCTCCATCTCCTTGGCCTTGTCGGTCAGCAGCTTGGTGATGCGCCAGGTCTCCTGGTCCAGGTTCAGGTTCGAGCAGAACCGCGCAATCAGGTCGTTCGACGACGTCGTGCCGGTGTTGGCGCCCAGCTTGCTCTTGAGGAACTTGAACGTGCGCCCAATGTCCTTGCGGTCCACCTTGGTCAGCGCGCAGATCTCCTTGAACGTGCGCGGCGCGTTGTCCTGGCGGCACGCCAGAAAGATGCACGCGGCTATGATCGCGTCGTTGTTCTTGCCGCGCTGCCACTGCTCGTCCTCGACCTTCTTGTACAGCTGCTTGGCAATGTCGACAATCGTCTTGGGGATGTCGTACGCGTCGCACAGCGCCGAGATCTCCTTGTACGCCTGCACCAGGTTACGCTCGTGGCGCTGCGCAGTCGTGCGCCCGTGCGTGCGGTTCAGGTCCTTGGCCAGCCCCGAGCCCTTGTCGCCGCCGCGCGCAATCACCGTGTCCAGCTGCGCGCCGTCCAGAAACGGATTGGCCGCGTTACCCACGCGCGACGGGTCGTCGCCCTCGTCGTTGGCAAACGTCCGCCACTCGGAACGCGTGTCGATGATGCGGTCGCCCAGCACCAGCCCGCAGTCGCCGCACACCAAATCCCCTGACGCGAAATCCTCAACAATGTTGGGAATCGGGTCGCGGCAGTTGCGGCACAGCAGCTTGACGCTGAACCGCTCGTCTGGCCCCGGAATTACGTGCGGCGTCCTCTCCGTCTGCGACATTTACTCCTGTTAAATCTAAACGAAAGCGGAACAGAAAGCGCTCCCCAATTGGGGGAGACAGAATTGGGTCCAAAACACGATTTTCTCCATTAAGCCCGCGTGTGACGTAATCACCCCGGATCGCGTTTTCGGTCCTTTGGGCAGCCAGACGAAGAAGCCAAGAGAACCGTCGCACAACGTCCCGGGTCACGCGGCCAGGGCCGCAGCAGCTGATGCGGCCCCCTTTTCCCTTCCCTGGCAGCCGGCCGGGGCGTGGCCTTTGCGCGCGGCAGCCCAAGGGCTGTGGGCCTCGCCGTCCTATTTTTTCCGTCGTCCCCCCCGCGTGGTCCACGCGTGCGTCACCCCCCGCGCGCCAGGAGCGAGGCCCCAGCGTGCGGCAGGCAGGCCATATGAAACCGGAGCTCAGAAAAGCGCCCGGCCAGACAGGGCGGCATCTGCCCGCCTGGGTTGGCCACGCGGCCAATGCCTCTGCCCCCCGTCTGGCCGCCCGCATTGTGCGGGCTGTTCGCACGCATTGTGCTAGTCGAGCCAATCCTGGCGCTGCTTATTCCCGCTCGGCGGTCTGCAGGTTGCATTCGCTCTGTCGCTCCACCCCCCCGTTTTTTTAGAGTTCCAGCGCGGAGGCGTCCCCTTTTGCCCAGACGAAAAAACACGCAGGCTGGGTTACCTCTTCTCTTCTCTGGCTCCTCCTTTTTCCCCCCTCCTTGTCCGCTTTTATTGAATTTTGCCGGTTTATATTTTTTGGGCACTTTATCGTTTTTCTTCGATTCGAGGAACGTTCAATCTCAGCCTCGACATTCCGTTGACGTCACTAACCTATTTTCCCATTTGCACGAGGCACGAACACGATACGAACGCATACAGCTCCCCCCACGCACAGCCTCTTCTGTGCTGCCTAATGGTCTCTTCGCCTTCCGCATTGCCCGCACACGTTCAGCGCCGCTGGCTATCGCGCTAAAGGCACACGCAAGCCCTTCAGGTACGGATTATTGTTGTCGGCCTTCTCCCTCCTCCTGCCCTTGTCAGCTGGGAGGGTATAGTAGTGGTCGGCCAGGTGTTGTGACCTCCAGTCAGCGAGTCTGGTCCGGCTGGGCCAAAATTTTTCCACTATGTCTCCTTCCCCCCAGTCAACGCCCGGTAAAAGCCGGACTGGGCCCTTTCCTCTCCTTGCCCTTCCCACACGTCAGCCGCATGGTCAAGTCGAGCGGGCTCGGAATGCATCGGGCCTTCTTTCCCGCCTCCTTTTTTTAAACCCCGGCCGAAGCAGATGGCCAGCGCAGGTGCTTCTTGCCTTGACCGTTCCTCTCTTTGCTAATTTTTCATACTCCGACCCAGTCCTCGACCAGGCCGAGAAACGAAAAAAGAGGGTATTTGCGCGTGTTCTTTGAGAAAAGAGACATCCCCCCTGCCTGCCACTCCTTTTTTATCCACTTGCTCGCAGGCACGGAGAGTGGGTTTATTGTGCAAAGCGACTCTGAATCCAGAACCAGGAGGTAATTTCGCTCCCTGTTGCGTGCAAGGGGGCCTGTTCTGCTCGTCGTCCCGCTCTGCGCCTCCCTGCTCCCACGGTCCCATCGGCGCAGTAGCGGCCACAGAAGGCGCACTTTCCTGCAACTGGGTTGCACTCTACGGCTCTTTTTTTTAATATTGTGCAGTCCGCAGACCGGGCCAGATCCTGCCCAGCAGCTGGGACAGAGAGAGGGCGGTTGGCCCAGCCACAGCACAGCCGCGTTGGAGCAGCTGCTTCTTGGCGGCAGGGGGAGACTGCCCACGCCCACCCACCATTCACCTTCCCCCCATTTCAGTCCCAGTCACGGCCCCATCCTACTATTCAGCGCTAAAGCTGGATGGAAGGAAAAAAAAATGGACGGCAAAGTGGGGATGGAGGGGAGAGCACGCAGAGTCCTGGCGGCTTTATTTCTTGGCTCCCCTTTTCTTTTTTTGCTAATTCTCCCACTATTTATTATTCCCGCTGTAGCCGACGCACACACAAACCACAGGCATTTTGTCACGGATGCACAAAAACGGGCACCTGGCGACAAGCGGGCCGGCGGCAGCCCAGCAGCCGCCACCGCACTTGCAGGGGCGCGGCGACGCGCGGTCGAACAAGGTGGAGAGCCTGCTCCAGAGCCAGGCGCCGGGCGAGCCTGGCGGGGCAGCGCCGGCGCGCAAAGATCACTTGCATTCCAACAGCCCTTTGTACATACACGACGCAACGCAGCAGCAGCAGCAGCAGCCAAAAGCCGAGCCCGGCAGCCAGCCCGGGTCGCAGCAGCCGTCAGTGCCGGCATCGCCGTATGGGCCGCGGCCCGCGGGCGGCGAGGCGGGCGGCGCAGATGCAGGGCCCGCGAGCCAATCGGGGCGCGCAGCGAACCACGCGCCACCGCAGCTCTCGCCCACGCAGGGACCGTACCGCAGGGCGCGGCAGCATGCAGCAACGATCAGCGAGCCCATGGGCCCGCAGCCGGGGGCGCAGCGGCCATCGCGGATGCTGATGTCGCCGCCACAGGGCAGCTTCCGGTACCATCCGCCGCACACGTACGGGCCGGCGCAGCCGCAGCGGACGGCCACGGGGCCGGGGTACGACGGGCGGGGGCCGGGCTATGACGCACGCGGCCCGGGCTACGATGGGCGCGGCCCGCCCCACATGACGTCCAGCCCGCAGGACGCGCGGCCGCGGCGGCTGTCGTTCATCGGCACGGCGCTGGCGGGCGACGCGCACCGCGAGCAGTACGAGACGTCGTTCAGCCGGTCGACGTCGACGGCCGGCGCGTACCCGGCCAGCGCGCAGGCGTCGCCGCACGGCGCGCACTTTACGGCGTTTCCGGGGCGGCAGGCGTACGCGCAGCTGCCGCCGGCGTCGGCGCCGGCGCACCAGCAGCACTTTTCGCCGCACGGGCCGTACGCGGCGCGGCCGGCGTTCGGCAGCCTGCCGGCGCCGGGCGTGGCCGGGCAGCGGTCGCTGTCGCCGCCGCCGGCGCGGCGCGCGCATCTGCCGGTGCCCGGGCGCTTTGACTCGCAGCGGTCGCCGCTGCCGTTTCCGCGCATCTCGTCGCCAAGCATGCAGCAGCAGCAGCAGGCGCCCGAGCCCGGCGGGACTTTGGCGGCGCTGACTTCGCCCGCCGCAGGCACCACGTCGCAGTCGCCGGCGCGCGAGTCGACGCGGCGGCTCAGCTCGGTGGTGTGGGGGCCCAACGGCTTCGAGCGGCTCGAGTCGGGCATGTCGCGGTGCCGCATCTGCGGCAAGGAGTACTCGAAGGGGTCCTCGACCGGCACGCTGAAGCGCCACTTCCGCCAGCACGCCATCAACACCGTGGCGCCGGCGCTGCAGCGCCCGAGCCCGCCGGCGCCCGCGCACCCGGGCATGCGCCCGCGCGCCTACTCGCACCGCGCCGAGACGCGCACGCGCCGCGAAGGGTCGCCGTTCTCGCCGCGCATGCGGGCGCCGCCCGCGCCGGAGCCGAAGCCGGAGCCGGCGCGGCGCACGGACTCGCTGGGCGACATCGACAGCAGCTCGGTGATTGCCGGGTCGGCGCTGCTGAGCATGGCCGCCGGCGACGCCGACGCCATGCGCATGCGGCCCGCGCGCTCGTCGGACCCGAGCGTGTACCCGCAGACGCTCGGGCCGCCCGAGGACCCTGACACGCGCGACATCTCCGTGTCGCCGTCGCCGTCGAGCTCGTCGCTGGACGCGCGGCGCGACAGCCGCGGCGCCGCGTCCGACGCCATGGACGTCGACGACGCCGCCGCCCACCGCCACAAGCGCCGGCGCGCAACCGTGGCCGGCGAGCCGACCGAGCTGAGCCGCGAGCTGGACTCGCTGTCGGCCACGCAGCTGGTGGCGCTGTCGTCGGAGCTGGTGCGCCGCGTGGCCAGCGCGCTGCCGGCGCTGGCGCTGGAGGCCGGCGCCGCCGCGGGCGCTGATCCGCTGGAGGCGCTGTTCCGCCACGTGCGCGGGGCCATGCGGGACCAGGGGCTGCCTGCAAACGGCCAGCCCCCAGACGCCTTTTCTCTTCCACTTTCCTTTTCAGCCCCGCCGCACGAGCCCCTGCCCTTCACCATCCGCAAGCAGGTGCCGCTTCCAGCCTCCGCGAGCATATCCGTCGAGTCGCTATCGCTATCCGAGATGACGCTTCTGTCGCGCGTGTCCGCGGCCATGCAGCGCATTGCGCCGCTGTGTCTGGCCCAGCGCAAATGGGACAATGTGGGCATTCTGCTTGGTAAGTCAGTGGCCAAATTTGCCCTTTTCTTTTTCGAATTCGCCCCCCCCCCCAAAGGCGGACAAAGGTGCGTGTTTGTGTGTGTGGCCTGTGCTAAAAAAGGGCGTCTGTTTTTTCTGTGTGTAGAGGCGGCGACGCCGCGGGCGAGTGCAAGCAAGGTGTTTCTGACGATTGACCTGACGCCCGAGGTGCTGGACGAGGCCCTGGGCGACCCCGCCGTGGGCGTCATAGTCGCGTACCACCCGCCAATCTTCTTTGCGTGGAAGGCGCTGACCATGAGCGACCTGAAGCAGAGCCTGGTGCTCAAGTGTGCGGCCGCGGGCGTGTCGATATACTCGCCGCACACGGCGCTGGACAGCTGCGCGGGCGGCATCAACGACTGGCTGGCGTCGCTGCTGGGCGCCGGCGCCGTGCGGCCAATCACGCCGGTGGCGCCCGAGAACGCCGAGGGCCAGGAGAACGCCGGCGACGGCCGCATTGTCGAGCTGGCCGCGCCGCTGCCGTTCAGCGGCGTGGTAGCCGCCGTGAAGCAGCAGCTGGGGCTCGAGCGCGTGCGCGTGGCGCGCGCGACGCGTCACGGCTCGGATGAGCAGCTGGTGTCGACCGTGGCCATCTGCGCCGGCTCCGGCGCGTCCACCGTGGCGCCGTGCAAGGCCGACGTGTACTTTACCGGCGAGATGGACCACCATTCGATGCTGGCCGCGGTGGCCCAGGGCACCAGCTGCATTGTGGCCGAGCACTCGAACACCGAGCGCGGCTACCTGCGCGCCGTGCTGGCCCAGCGCCTGCAGCAGGAGCTGGACGCCGACAAGGTCGACGAGGCCACTGCGGTGGCGATCAGCGAGCGTGACCACGACCCCATCACTATCGTATGAAAATAGGAAACGCGTCGGTTGCTTATAAATTAACTCGTCGCTCGTATACGCTTATCACCAAAATAGGCTTATTCCCCCTCCTTGTGTATCATTCTTTTTTACTACTACCTAGATGATATTGTGGTCCCATTAGTTAAATACAAGCATTCGGTTATTTTATCATCATATCTTGCTGGCCTCAGCGTCAAGAACAATTCTCCCTGGCATGTTAAGCACTAGAATAAAGGTCAAACACATCCTGTTTTGTCTTTTTGTTAAAGCAGGAATGGCTCCAAAAAGTCTCAGCTGGTCTTTGCATGTTTAATAAAGCTGGCGCTTCCTTTTTTCTTACACAAGCCTAGCTTCCTTTTTGTTCATCTTTGCACGGAATTAATCCTTCTTATTGCCTTTTATCCTATTAAACCTTCCTTTGAAAAACAAAACGGATAAAAACAAAAAACTCTTGTGAATTCATCTCTTACTTTTGCTTTCCCTTTTTTTTTCATGTTCAAAGTATAAACTTTATATTATTCATCTAAATTTTCCCTCAAATATCTTGTACTATTGTATTATATGGCAAAATCACCATGGGTATTAGTCGGCTTTGGATTCTAGCATGCTTGCTTGGCTCCCTTGTGCATGGACAGACTTGGGAAGATGATATTGAGTATTCTTGGGAAACCAACCCATTCTATGCCTCAGAGTCACCATACCCATCTGCTGAGCACAGCAACTTTGAGCTGGCCTCTTACATTATCTACCCTGTGGGTATAGCCATAAAGGAGACATCAATGCCAGAGTCAACAAGTGAGCCAACATACACTGAAGAGTCAAGTGAGTCAAGTGAGTTGGATGAGCTGGGGCCTATGGATGGGCTGGATACCTCCTATGAGCCCCTGGTGATTGTCTCATCTGTGCCTGTCACTATTTACTTGCCCGA
>JANBSD010000003.1:0-92056 GCA_027578495.1 Coemansia sp. RSA 2610
GCAATAATTGCGTCGGGGATATTCAACATCATCATTGGTCCAGCGTACACGATCCTCATCTGGCGATTCAAGGACGCATATGGGATCCAGAGGTCAATGACCACGACGTTTGCCATTGGCATAATTGCGTGGGCGTTTACGCTGGCGTGGCGGCTGAATGATCGCTGGACAAACCACCATATATCGGCAACTTTGGTTTACGAATCCCAGCTCTTGTTTGCGCACACCCGGTTCATCGTCATACCGACAATCAAATCGATCCGCTTCCATCGGCTTCAGAAACGCGCCCACCACGACACACAGCGGATACATGAAGACAGCTTTCTGGGGGATGTTGGCAGTGATAGGCTGGCTGCCGCGCAGACCAGCAAACAGTCCTTTATGGTAGCGTTGCAAAACGCACACGAGCACCAGAAGATTGAGCGATTTGCCGAGACGTGCCTTTGCGCCGAGCTCATGTCGTTTCTGGACGTCTATCTGGCACTAAAGTCATGCATCTACCATGAAGTGCTGTCAAGTGCCACGGCTGCGGATTTTGGCAACCCGCCCAGGCGCCGACCAACCCCGACGAGATCGGCGGTTGTTCCATCAGTCGTCATTACCGAGCCCGAACAGATTGCACCTATTCCAAACAGCCATTTGCCTGCAATTACAGCCAACGAGGTATTGACGCCAACCTACTCTAGCCGCACTTCTCAAGCGGCCAGCCAGAACCCCAGCCAGAACCGCATCTCGCGTCTTTTGGAACGTGTAAACATGGCGCTGCCAATATTCAATCAAGTCAGCAGCAGCCGCTCGAGTCGACAGCACGAATCGCTTGCCAACGGCGCCAGCACCGAAACAAGTTCGATATACGTCCACGTTGCGGCAGATTTGGTCAGCCTGGACGTCGGCATTGTCGAGACAATTGGCCATGCATTTCCGCAGTATGGTGCCAGCTACTCTACACCGGTTCCGGACAGCCTGCGCGATAAAGTCAACGCCGTTGTCAACACGTTTATTCTGCCCGGCTCGCCCTGGGAGATCAACCTCAGCAGCCGGCTTGTTGAGCAGTCCCAGGAATTTGTCGGCGGCAGCCCAATGCCATGCGGCCTGCTCGACGAGATAAAAAACGAGGTTGTCGACCTTCTGTATTCTAATGTGTACATCCGCTACCGGCAGTCGCTGCAGTAGCCCGCCGGATGCAATAAAATGACTGGCGCCAAAAAAAATAAAGCAGCCGTGCCTGGTGGTAGCCCGGGCGCAAAAAAAGGCGTGCTCCATGTGAGGCTCGAACTCACGACCTTCAGATTATGAGACTGACGCTCTGCCAACTGAGCCAATGAAGCGAAAATTGCAGCCAGAGCCATAGTTCAGGCGCTTGCTGGGGCTGGTTGTGAAACATATATCAACCCACGCTGCATGACAGCGCCAGAAACCGGAACAAAACAGCATTGGCAGTGCGTGTAAAAGTCGCAGGGCACATTTATTAATGGCTGAGAAGACACCTACGCGCCAGCTAGCGCCAGCCGGACAACATGGCGGGTCGCGGGCGGCTAAAGAAAACATTATTTGTAATTTAAGCACACTGCATCCCACTGTCCATCCCGTCCGGCCATGCCCGGCTAGCGCGTGAGTTTGATGTAGAATATAAGCAGCACCAGCGATACGCCCACCACTATTAGCCCTGTCGTGATCATCTTGTTCGTCAGTAGCCTATCCAAACAACTGTACTGGTTAGTAGGGTGACACTGGCACCAGCCATAAAGTGCATTTAACGCTATGCGTACCTGCGTGTCATTGTGCGTAATGTGCGTTGCGACCGATCAATGTGCGATTCGCCCTGCAACAGCACGTCGCGGGTATTGACAATCTGCTCCCGCTGTGCACGCAGGTCGTTCAAAATGTTGGCGCCCACCGCCTCGGTTTCTATCGCAATGCGGTGGCTGTCCTGGAGACGCTGGCTACCACGCTCTAGCCGCTCGTTGCCCGAGAGCAACCGGGTGCGATGGTCACTGTCCAGGGACGAGTCTTCGGCGGATGCGGAATTCTCGCCTATCCTTGCCGCCGCGTCGCCTAGCAGTGCACGGCGATTGTTTTCGTAGTTGCCCAGACCCTGCGCCGCTTTGCGTGCCTCGCGCTTCAGCTGCTCAACCTCGGCCTTGTACTGGCGCATCCGCGGGGCTGCCCGCGAGCGCTCTGGACCCTGCAGCGATAGCAGCTCCATCTCCATCTGCCCCACCAGCTCCTGCGCATCTTCAAGCTCGCGGTCTGTCTCGCGAAGGGCAGTGCTGCGGCTAGTGCCGCTCAGCTCTGGCAGGGTAGCAGTCAGCCGGTTGCGGGCAGCAGCGACCAGGCTGGTGTATTCGCTCTCGTAGTTGTTGAACAAATCCAGCGACATTTCGGCGACAAGATGCTCTTTTGCTGGGTGTAAAATGCAGAGAATTAGGGAGTCGTCGCGAGAGAGGCAAAAGTGTATAAAAAGGGTTGTGAAGAGAAGAAAAGGTGAAAATGGGTGACACGTGGAACTGATCACGAAAAAGCGCCAAGCCGCTTTGAAAGTGACGGAATCGCACCCTTTCCGGAGCTGCTTTCTTCAACCTTTTGCCGAATTCGACTTTGCTATTGACAATGAAAGGCCCTGGGTTGTTGCTCACTCGGGCCTGCCTAGTTATCGCTGTCTTGGCTACGGCTTCCGACAGCCGGCGCATAGCTGTCGTCGGCGCCGGCGCTGCTGGCACTGCTGCAGCGTACTTTGCGCGGGAGGAGCTGCTTGCTCGCGGCGAGCCGCCGGCAGAGATCCACGTCTTTGAGCGGGGCGACCGCGTCGGCGGCCGGGCGCATGTGGGAACTGTCGAGTACAACAACACTACGCTATACTTTGAGCAGGGCGCGTCAATGTTTATCTCAAAGAACCGCCATCTAATGGAGATGGCAGAAAAGTTCAACCTCACGCTGTGCGAGCACCCCTGCACCTACGCCAAGGGCAAACACAGCGGCGCCGAGGCCAACGCGCTTGAGTTCTCCCTGGGCTCATATGGGATCTGGGATCCAACCGGCGCAGGCGGCAGCGGCGAATGGCTGGTTGGCCCGGGCAGCCGCTGGCGTATCTTGAGCATCATCAAAGCGCTCTGGCGATACAGCGGCACTGGCGATCTCAACCATGTGCAAAAGCGCACCGACACTGCTGTCAAAGAGTTTATGCAATCGTACACCGACTTTGCCAACCGCAGCGCTGGCATTTATAGCACATGGAGCGAATACCTGAGCGACAAGCCTCTGCTGCAGTCCTCGCTATACTATCGCGCGTCAGAATACTACCTGAGCGCCGGCGAGGGCATTCGGCGTCGATTTTTGGAGGAGGTAGTGTCGCTGGCAACACGCGTCAATTACATGCAGGATGTCGACACGGTCAACACGCTCGGAGCACACATATCCATGGCCGCAGGATCCGATACCGCCTACTCGGTCGCTGGCGGCAACTACCAGATATTTGAGCGCATGCTGGCTGCGTCCGGTGCTCAATTACATCTGCACACATCGGTGACCAGCATTCAGCGCAGTAATGCCACGGCGGGGCGCTATACACTATCAGCAACATCGGAAGATGATGGGTTTGAACACGATTTTGATACGGTAATCATTGCTACTCCGCTGCCACTGGCTAACATTAGCATTCTTGAGGACAAGCACCAGGACCTTGTTGCTGCCGAGTACGTTCACATGTATGTGACATTTGTGATCGGGGGTTTGCAGCCCAGGCTGTTCCCCAAGGGCAGAATACCGCGGCTGGTGGTCACACCTTACCAAACGACCGATCCGTTCAACTGCCTGTCAATTCTTGCCTGTTTGCATCCTGAAGGTGCAGGGAATGGCCGGCAGTGCCAGGACGGTCCGGTGCTTACCAAAATATTCTCGCACCGTCCAGTGGATCTAAACCGCATATTTGCTGTCGTCGAGTGGCATCGCCAACAAGAGTGGCATTCTTATCCGAAGCTAAACCCACTAAATGCTGACTATGTCCACAAAGATCCTGACTCCACCGCATACTACCTCCAGCGCACCCCACCACCGCCAATTGTCCTGGATCGCAACCGTCTGCGGGATACACTGCCGTCGTCGGGGATTTTCTACATCAACGGAATGGAGGCGTTGTTCAGCACCATGGAATCGCAGACGGTTGCCGCCCGCCATGTTGTCCGGCTGGCGCTAGCTGGCGCGTAGGTGTCTTCTCAGCCATTAATAAATGTGCCCTGCGACTTTTACACGCGCTGCCAATGCTGCTTTGTTCCGGTTTCTGGCGCTGTCATGCAGCGTGGGTTGATATACGCTTCACAATCAGCCCCAGCAAGCGCCTGAACTATGGCTCTGGCTGCAATTTTCGCTTCATTGGCTCAGTTGGCAGAGCGTCAGTCTCATAATCTGAAGGTCGTGAGTTCGAGCCTCACATGGAGCACGCCTTTTTTTTGCGCCCGGGCTACCACCAGGCACGGCTGCTTTTTTTGGCGCCAGTCAGTTTATTGCATCCGGCGGGCTACTGCAGCGACTGCCGGTAGCGGATGTGCGCAGTCGCCACTGGGAAGCAGCCCGCAAATGCATATAATCAATATATAGACAAACCTGGAGGTTTATTGGTGATTCCGCAAAAAAAAATATAATGTAATGGCAAGTGGATGTGTATGCGGGCTTGCGTATCGCCTGTTCCCTGGTACCCGGTACGCCATGTTAGCTAAAGTAGTGCATGTATGTCCAGTCGTAGTGGCTGTACTTTTCTTCGTGGGCAACCTTGTCAGACTCTTCTTCCGATGTGTAGTTGCAGTCGTTGCATTGGAACACCGATCGGACAAACAGTCGTGGCGTCGGATGTTTGGTGCACATGGCGGAGCTTGGCGTGTATGCTTGGCGGATTGGGCGGCTGGGATGCGATCTGATGCGAAGGGGGGAAAGGCAGCGTGTGGTAATTGTTTTTTTCTTTGACCTGCCGATGGCGCAGGCCGCTTTTATAAGCGAGCGGAGCCCTGGGAGGGAAGGGGAGGGTGTAGAAACTGGGTTCTTTGTGGGCACCCGAAAAAAAAAGAGGAACGAGAGAACGCTTGCATATCAATACACGGCTGGCTACCCAAATAATGCCGATGGCGCCTCCAGAAGACCTCCGACGCAGAACAATGTTTTTCAGCGTGCAGCAGGTGTATTTTTGTTACGCGAATTTGGCTTTTGCTACTGCTCTTTTGCTTGGGCCACTACACCCGCGGACAGGTTTCGTTGATACTCGGTCCTTTTGTAGCAATAAGAGAGTAGCATCGGCTGGCCAGGACACATTCTGCACTTATAATTTAAGCATATGCAGCGGGCACATGAGCGAACGCAGTCGTATCAATAATCAGGTACCAAGCCAGGGATGGAAGCTGCTTTATGCAGACGGTCATTTATGCAGCAAACGTCTGGACATGTATAGACGTGAATTTTGAGGACAAGAGATACGCACTGGCATTTGAATGCATTGTCGACGTTCGCAGTGTTGCGGGCGAAACAATAAATATTGCGTTCCATAGTGCCAACAAAAACAGCAACTAAAAATAAGTATATGTTTGTTTAATTTTCGCGCACAGGTCCATCGATTGCTTACACATTGCGTCAGCGACCCTTTGCGCGGCTAAAGTGGGTTGCCAAAGGAAAGGCCGGCCGGGACATGCAGCCCCATTCGGCGCCGAAACACAAGGGGCAGTTTTTGTTTTTGATTGCCTTATTTCATGTACGCGTGCACGTTGCGTACCCAACTGTAAACATGTAGAAAGGACCGATCAAAGGTCAAGCCGCAAAACTACAAAACAAAGCCTGTTTTCGAGCTGATTAATCGCCACTCTGTGCCACAGCAAGTCGGCAGAATGGCAAAAAGAGGGACTTGAGCGACTGCGATCGACAGTGGTCGTCGAAAACATTGTGGAATTCTGGACAGCTTCGGCCTTCCGTGGCACCCGCACCCGCACCCACACCCACACGCATATTCAGCATATCTGGCGAGATGCAAGGTATTTTTGTTGTCCGCATTGGACGCGGAATCTATTCAGCAATTTCCTTTTGCATCATTTCTAATAAAAACTGCATGCCATCTCACACCACATAATTTGTTGGTCGTGCTTCCTCGAGTCGAGCCAATGCATGTTGAAATTGCACCCAGAAAAAAGCTCCCCGAATCCAACCCAGTCAGAGCCTGACTCGCGATTGACTGGTGCAGTTTGCTGATAATTGCGCTGCTGTCGCTCCCAAGCCATGACGGCCTTCTGTACGTGCACATACCGAGCATACATGCGTATGCGCGCGTGTGAGACATGGGCAAACAAAAGCGCAATCCCGCGCCATTTGCAACCACTCTGTCTGTCCCTGGCCCTGCAGCTGTGCACCCCCTGGGTTGGCGCTGGGACATTTACACAATAAGTGGGCAAACTTGCGTGTCACGTCATGTGTCAGTGCAGCTCGTCTCGGTTGTCCCCTCTACGTATTAGTGCCATGCTTTGTTTTTTTTTTTCGCCTTCTTCAAGCATCAACGATGTATGAATTTGTTTGGAATGTCAATTATCGGGCGACTTGTCCCGCTTTTCTAGCTCTTGGTCGACCAGGTCCTCGATGGTCATCTTGCTCGGCGGCATTGCGCTGGTCGACATGCCGATGCCAATGCTGGTGGCAACCATCAGCGGCACCATCGTTCCGGCCGCAAGGTCCCTGGCCCGTGCGTCGTTGGAGACGCTGCGCTTCCGCCGCGCCTTGTTTGGCTTGGCAGGCGCTTCCACAGGGTCCGTCAGCGGCTGCTCGGCAAAGGCAGGTGGCCGGCCATTGTCCCGGCCTTGGGAAACGTCATTGTCAGCAACCAGGGTATCTGGCGACTGTGATTTGCCCGTCTGCCTCGCGAATCTGGCGCCAAACCTAGCCATCGACAACAGCTTCTTGCCGCTATTGTCGTCGCTCGAAGAACGCCTTGCAGCGCCATGCGGGGTCTGGTGGGTGTCATCGCCAGCCAGCTTGTTGCGTAGATTCTGCGCCGGCGGCTGCCACTCCAGGCTCTGCGGCTTCTTGTAAATATCCTGCGACACAAACGGAATCATCCACCAGATCAGCTGGTCAGGAACCAGCCGAAGCACAAGGCCTACCGGCAGCGACAGGAAGCCACCCGCAATTGAGAACCCCCAATATTTGCCGCCGAGCGCGGTTGTCTGGAAGGCCACGCCGCCCCACTGAACGATAATCACCTGTCCAAGCACCGAAATCAGTATGATGCCCATAAAGAAGAAGTTGCGGTGTATGCCTTTGAAGCAGTTGAGCTCGTTGCGCAGCACGCGGCAGTTGAACTCGTTGAAGATCTGCATCCAGGCAAATGTGTTGAACACCAGTGTGCGCAGAACGGTCATATCCTGCTCGCTTTCGACCGTGTGGAGGTGGAAGATGTCGTCGGCGGCGTACAGCGTCAAGAAGCACACCACCACCTGCAGAATCGACTGGCCGATAATGTGCTTCCACATGGTAAATGTAATCAGCGGCGAGTTCTGCTTCTCTGGATAGCGGCCGAGAATGTCCATCGTCGGCGGGTCGGTCGCCAGCGCCAGCGCAGCAAACGTGTCCATGATCAGGTTGATCCACAGCAGCTGGATTGCCGTAAACACCGACTTCTCCTCGGGATCGGCTACCGACGACACAAACGCAATCAGTACCGCCGTAACGTTGACCGTAAGCTGGAACTGCAGAAACTTTTTGACCGCGTCGTTGACAGTGCGACCCCACATGCACGCACGCACGATCGACTTGAAGTTGTCGTCCATCACCACAATCGACGACGCCTCCTTGGCCACCTCGGTGCCAGCAATGCCCATACTGAAGCCAACGTTGGCCGCCTTTAGCGCCGGGCCGTCATTGGTACCGTCGCCAGTCACCGAGACCACTTCGCCGCGCGAGCGCAGCCACTCGACCAGCATCCGCTTGTCCTCGGGCGACGAGCGCGCCAAGACCTGCAAACGGGGGATAATAAACTCCATCTGCTCTGGCGTCAGCTTGCGGAACTTTGGCCCTTCCAGGACAATACCGCCCATCCCCGGCGTAAATATGCCACACTGCGTGGCAATCGCGCGTGCAGTCAGTACGTTGTCGCCAGTGACCATCCGCACAACGATACCCGCGTTCTGGCATCGGCGCACGGCATCGGTAACACCCTCGCGCAAAGGATCCTCAATCGCAAAGATTCCCAAGCACACCAGCCCGGACGACTCGCGCCATTCGACGTCGGACTCGACCTGGGCCAAGTAGGCCTCGTCAAAGTCCTCAAAGTCACGGTACGCCATGCCAATTGTGCGCAGCGCCCGCGAGGCATAGTCCGAGATGGTGCGACGCAGATCATGCAGCGTCTCCTCGTCCAGCGGCAGCACCGGAATCGCTGGATTGTGCGCAAAGTCGGCCGGGAAGCCCGCAACCAATGGTGAGTCGTCCCCAACGTCGGTCGTGTCAGAGCCAATATTGTGCGAGGCATTGTAGTGTGCACTTAGCAGATAAGGCGTGCGCGAGCCCTCGGGACTCTCCTCAATAATATCCTCGCTGTCGCTGCCGTGGTCGAGGTTAATCTGCGGAATATCGGTGCGCGGGCTCTGGGGCGTCTCGATCTCGTCGTCTGCATCGTCCAGACTGTCGGCAAACGACGGAGAAATGTGACGCTCGTTCAAAATCTCGTCGTGATCTTGCGACTGGAAGGCGCCGTCCACATCCACGATCCAGCGGCAGCTCTGGATCACATTCTCGGGCGCGCCCTTGACATATAGACGCCAGACCGTTTTGCCGTCCTCACGGCGACGTATTTTGACCAGCGTACTCATCGACTTGCGCTCGGAACTGAACGGCCAGACCTGGACATACTGCTCGACATCCTTGTCGCGCAGCTGCGAGTACTCGGGCGCGCCTAGCGACTCGGACCACGACAGCAGCGCAGTTTCGGTTTTGGACCCGGTAAACTTGTCAGCGCTCGAAACAACTCCAGCAGATTCGCCGCGTGCTTCCTCAAGAGCCAGATCCAACGCATTCTTTGCGCCGCCCCGCCGGCCGAAAATGCGACGCCATAGAGGCGCCTTCTTGCCGCTTGCGTTGCCGCTCAACAGCTCATCGCCCGAATCGGATCCGCGTTCCGCATCGTCGCCGGCCGGAATGAATGCCGTGGAATTGACCGCAATAATGTCGTGGCAAAGGCTGATGATCGCCTGCGGTGCCTCATCGCCCAGCTCGGCGGTCGGCACAATAAGATCATCGTCGTCGCTAAAGTCGCTCAGATCGGACAGGCTGGGCGAGACATCCGAATTCGAGGTTGGTGTCAGTGCGCTAGACGAAGAGTTGCCCGAGGCCCCAGCACGGCCCATGCGGCGGCGCTGCTGCCGGTGGCGGCGGTTGCGCAGCCGCCTCTGCCGCCGAGTCTCAGTCTCCAGCAGAGTGGGCAGCACCGCCTGCTCGGGAGGCACGGCGCGGCCGGTCATATCGGTAACCAGGCCGTCGGCTGGCGGCTGCTTGGCCCTGCGGCGCTGCATTTCAGATGTCCCTGGCGGATACGAGCTAAACTGGTACTGGTCGCCAATGCACCCAGCGACCACCGTCATGCGGTTCTGCGTCAGTGTGCCCGTCTTGTCGGAGCAGATCGTCGTTGCGTTGCCCATAGTCTCGCAAGAAGCCAGCACGCGCACCAAACAGTTATCCTTGAGCATGCGCGTGGTGGCCACGGCCAGAGCCAGCGTCACCGCCAGGGGCAGGCCCTCGGGCACTGCCACGACCACCACCGTGACTGCCGAGATGATGATGCGCACAATGCTGTCCACAACACTGGTCGCGTCGCGGCTGACCTCGTCGCGGCCCAGCTGGACCGCATACTTGATAATCAGCACAATAAACATGAGCAGACCGGCTGCTCCGCCCAATTTGGCGATTAGCTCGGCCAGCCAGTCCAGCTTCACCTGTAGCGGGGTTGGGTCATTTTTTGTCCGCAGCGACATAAGCGTCTTGCCATAGAATGACTGCTGACCCACCGCGACAACCACACAGCGACCAACCCCCTCAAGCACGCGGCTGCCTGAAATCAAAAACGGATCGATCCTCTTGCTCGACTTGGCGCGCTTTTCAGCTGTTGCCGACGGTGGCGCCGGCAACTGCTGGAGCAGACCCAGGCCCTTTTCGGCGTCTTGAAGCTGCTCCAGGCTGACCACGGCGTCCTTGGGTATGTCGTCGTCCCCATCGGTAGAGTCGTCTGCGTCGACGCCTGATGGGTACTCGGGTTCCACGGTCTCGATTTCATCGGGCTTGTGATCTATGGTCCGAGATGTGTGTGCCCGCTGTTCCTGGCGCTTGGTGCGCAACTCGGCGCGGCGACGCTTGCGACGGTTCTTGCGGTCGGTTTGCAGCTTCTCCACATCCTCCATCCGGCTCTTCTTCATTGCGTCGCTCTCGCCGGTCACCGAGCTCTCGTCGCATTTTAGATGAGACGAGCTGATGACCACGCCGTCGGCACACATGATATCTCCAGGCTCAATGTGCAGAATATCGCCAACCATGATACAGTGCGTCGATACCATATGCTCCTGGCCGTTCCGAGTGACCCGCACGCGACGATCGTTCTTCTTTGCGTTCAGCTTGCGGAACTGCTTTTCCTTTTGGAAGTCGTTGATCGATGCAACCAGTGTTACCACTGCAATGGCCACAATGATAGCAAAGCCCTCGACCCAGTGCACGTTCTGGCTGTCCTCGACCTTGTCGCCAGTCACCCGCACGTCCTGGTAAATGCCGATAGCCAGCGACACAATGGCGGCAACAATAAGAAGAATGAGCATCTTGTCGTGAAGCGCGTCCCACACAAGGCTCAAGAACGATTGCGATTTGGTTGGCGGTAGGATATTGACGCCGTATTTTTCGACACGGTCAGCGTACAGCCGGCGATCCGTCTCAAACTCGGCCAGCCACTCGATGTTGTCGTTGCCCTGGACAGCAGCCAGCTCCTTGGCCAGTTCGCCGTTTCTAGACTCGGTGGCTGACAGCTCGGCTGTGCTCATCCGGCCGTCGGCCTCATCGTGCTGGGCCATTGGCACCAGCCCCAGCTCGCTCGTGACATGCACCTTTTGCAGCAGGCCCTCGGTGCCGCCGAGCCGCTGCAGGGCGGCGATATCCTTGTCGGCGACCATTGTCGCCAGTGTCTCGGGGTCAGCGTCGGCAACCTCTATCGACGCGGCCCGGCTCTCGTCTGCCGGCGACTCAGAGGCGGCCTCTCGCGCGGCGTCCAACCGGTCGCTCATGACGTGCTGAATAGAGAGTGTGTATATGCAATGTACCTATTGTTATGCAGTTATTTGCACATGCCAAAAGAAAGAACAATCCAGCGACTCGCCGTCACAGGGTCGGCGTGGCCGAGAGATAGCAATATATGAGTTTTAATTGACAGTGCACCAACAGCAAGCAGAGTAGACACCAGGATCGCTCGATTCCTGAAGAAGAAAATGCCGCATTTGGTCCCTTACACGGTAAAGAGCACAAAGACCTCGGCCGAGCGCTTTTTGGCAGTCCGCTTTGTGAGCTATGCTTACCTATGGATAGGAAACGCGCAGTGGCTCCCGGAGGCGGGCTTATCTAATACAAAGTACGGCTTTGGCCAGCACCGTAACGCGTCTTCTGGGCGGGGTCGCTGCAGTTGTGACGCCAGAAGCTATGCTATCTGGAGTGCGGTTTACTAGCCGAGACGAAAGCGAGGAATGCAAAGTAGGGCGAATTCGAGTTCGGGTATAAAGAGACAGTGAGGCGGGGGGGGGGGAAGAGAGCGAGCTTTGAGAGAAGTTTGGCATGGCGGAAGAAAGGGCGGCTGGCGAGGAAAAATAGAACACAACTGAGGAGAAAGTACTAAATGGAACGTTCTCGGAAGAATCATTTACACAAAATAAGGGAGGACAGTGTGATCATTCGCTGCTTGCTGCGTGAAAGCTGCCACGGCCCGCAAGTCTTCCGCGTCTTGGCAACGAGGCCAATTTCCAGGCAAGATTTCCGACGAGACTCACTTTCCGCAAAAGAACGTCGCACCTGTGCATGTGGAACGACGACAGGATCCAAAGAGCGTATCCGTGTTTGCACCACGGCTGCCCCAATTGTCAGCCTGATGTTCTAGAAATAGGGCTGACATCATTCAGCGAAAGAGGCGCGTTGACACGCCTCTCGGCTCGGCGGCTCGCCAGCTGATCCAAACCGCCAGCTCAGGAGTCCGTGAGAAAGTAATATGCACCCATACGCGGGGGATGTTACAATAAGCTGGACGTATTAATGGCTGTAATGTCGTACTCAGCCGCGGTGTAAATAAGCAGAACGGCGCTCACACTGCTTGCAAGAGATATACATGTCCTTGATGCCATGTCCACGTATGCCTCCAAAAGATTCAGCACCAGCACATCTTTTACACTATGGCCCACATACAGCTCTTGCTGCTCGGTTGAAGCTTGGACTCTCATGTTGGTCCGCACTGTGCTGTCACCGAAGTTTTCTGTGGTTCGGGTGTATTCACCGCTGGTTTGGCCACGTCGTATAAATTTAATTATTTCAAACCAGGGTGCATTGCTATCATTGCTGGTAGCACTGTGTTAACAGTATAGCCGCCTATATCAACGTCTCCGCATTACGCTAGCACGCCTGCGAACAAGCAACTAAATGTTATGTTGCCAATCAATAACACGCCCGTCCCACTGCTTCAAAATTTCTAATCGCATATATACAAGCGTGCGTAGAATCAGCATTAATTTGTGCACTATTTTATATATTTTATACTGCTAAGCGAACAAGGAAACTAGGCTAGATTGTCTGGTCCTTGCTCGCTTAGCTCAGTCGGTTAGAGCGACGTGCTAATAACGCGTAGGTCACAGGTTCGACCCCTGTAGTGAGCATTTTTGTTTTAATTTTTTATCTGGTTTTAAAACGGATCCAGAGCCCGATGGGCGGCGATATCTGCGCCGAATACTGGCTATCATCCGTCAATAGGTGCTCCTGCTTACATGCATATATTCTTTTGCTTGCATTATGAACCAAAAGATTGCCTGGGGACTGGCCAACCAGGGTGTGCCATTCCTGACGGCTGGCGGGTTGGCGCATGGTCTGGTAAAGCGGCGTGGAAACTGACAAGGTGAAGAATCCAACCAGGATAAAGGCGTTTATCGACAATGTCCGACAAGTGTGGATTAGTGGCGTTGGGTATTAATAAAATGGAGAGCAGCTAGAAAATCGACTGGGCGCTATGGTGCCACTTGAATGCCTGTATAATCCCGTAGTAGTGCGTGAGCGCGGCAAAAAACACCATGCAGTGGAACAGCTGGTGCGAGTTGCCGATAATGTCGAACAGGCCGGGGTACCAGCGCTCGGGGATGTTGAACGCGTACAGCAGTGTACCGCCCGCGTATAGCGCAACCATGCCCAGCATGTAGTACAGGCCGATTGAGCGCGCAGACGCAGCAATGCCATGGGCAAGTATGTGGTGGCACACGGGCACCACGCCGGACATCGAGATGCTGAAGAACACAACGGGACGCAGCCAGCGCAGGCTGGGCTTCTGCAGATGCGGCGAGATGCTGACGACCACGCCGGCTACGCAGAGCGACACGATCATCGTCATATACAGCACCATCAGCGCACGTGATTCAAAGTAGCCGTAGTACAAGCCCGGAAGGAACGAGCCCAGAATCAGAACCAGAATGCCAACAAAGTCGCACTTTAGCCAAGCCACATGGTGCTTGTGCGAGTGGCACGAAAACGTGTGGTACAAAGTCGACAGCGCGAAGCACACGCAGGCGCTGAAAATGTACCCGTACAACACCAAATAGTCGCCCCACGACGCACGGCCGGGCGAGATTGCGGCCGGCAGCAGGTTGAAGCTCGTGCTGGCTGCCAGACCCACAAACACCACCAGCGCAGCCAGGTGTGTCAGCACGTTGCCCGACTCGTTGTGCACGTACGCCATCGACCGCAAGCACGCCGCATACGAGTAGCTCAGCCGCCGGTACCCCGAAATGATGTACGTATCGCGAAGGAATTCCGGCACGTCGTCGATTGTCGTTGTGTGCTTTGGATGCCCGGGCGCAAGCAGCGGCTGGTACCAGAGCTTTGGCAGCTGAGATTCCGAGTCGTTGCCGGACTTCTTGGCCGCGCTGTCGTCGTCAAGTTTGCCGAGCCGGGGCTCCGAGTTCTCGCGCGAGCGCAGCTTGAGGAAGCGCGGCGCCTTGGATACCACTGCCGGTGCTGGCAGGGCATCGAGGGTGGGCTGAAGCAACTGCTGGCCCTGCGTGGCCACGGCTGCTGCAGCTGCCATTCTATAGGTAGGGGATGAGGATATATGCGTGGCGGGCACACACGAGTCGGCAAGAGAGGGGAGAATTAATAAAATACAAATGAGCTCAGGAAAATATCTCGAGGGAAGAGGAAGAGAAACTTTCACGAGCCCGCAGATCGGAGGCGGACATTGGCCCCCCCAAACCAAAACAGGAAGTCCGTTTGATTTCCCCGTTTAGACTTTTTGCGGGTCGCTTCTTTATTCAAACTATCAGTTGGTGCAGAATCGCCTCTCTGCGGCGCGGATCGCTTGTCGCATTGCCATAGGCCACGGATCCAGAAGACGTGCAGCTGCTGAGCATGTCCAAACCGCCACAGCGGCCAATTGTAGCCATATGCGCCCAGCGAGACTAGCAGCATCACGACGCACCTGGTCAGTGCAGCGCACTGGCGTTACTGGCGTTCATTCTGTTAAACGCGGACCAAAGCGAGCTGCAGACCAAAAGTGGATCATCCACATTACCAACCACCAGTCTTGGTCGGAGTTCCGTCCTCTGCAGCAGACCGGCCCGCTTTCTGTCGATCATCGACATGCACCAAAGGAGGTTAATGGCTTTCTCACAGCCAACATCTACTAAATCACTGTGTTTCTTGGTTGAAATGGCGAGCAAGGCATAGATAGGGTCGTGTGTTTGGCGACTGGATGAAAATGGCAGGTCGCGCTTCCACAAATATTCTGGTATAATGCACTGTCGCATGGTCAGCGTACGCAGCTGTGGTTGGAATGGCGGCCGGAGCAGCCCGGTTCCACCGTATCTCCATGTCAGCACGCTGCTGGAACGTGTGGCAGATAAAGCTGCCGTGTTGATCGGGTGTGATTTTCCTTGAGCCCTGTTGCGCTCGTTTGCGTTTGCCACTTTTCTGCTTCTTTTCGCAATCAACCACATTATTAGTATGAGCAGAAATCCGTACGATTACGAGCGTGTTTACTCGGGCGGAGAAGTAGACCCGTACAGGCGACCGGCGGCCTCATCGCCGCTGCATGCCGGCATGACGCGGCGGATGCGTGTGGCCAAATGCCCAGACACGCGGCTGGTGTACACAAACAAGCTTGTGGTCAGCGACCGCGATTTCCACCGCAATGTGCGTTTTGTTCGGGTCAATGACCGCTTTGTGTTTACAGCGCTGCCTAGCAGTGCGTGTGCGCCGGGAGAAATTGGGCCAGCAGGTCCGCAGCGGCAGTGGGCACAGCTGTCGATAAACCAGGAGGTGACGGTGGAGGCGCTGGACGAGACACAGGTGGGCGCATACCTGAGCAGCTTTGACGTGGAGCTGTCGTTTTTGACGCCTAGCAAAGAGGCGCCGCTGGTTGTGGACGCCGACCAGGTGTCGACGGCGCTCAAGAGCTTTGACGGGCTGGTCTTTAGCACGGGCCAGCCAATTGTGCTCGACTTTCAGGGCAATACGCTGAAGGCTGTCGCCACGAGCATGGCTGGTATGCCACTGGACGTGCTGCGCGGCGACGAGGCCGATAGCGCTCCGGTCACACTCGGCGTGTTGACATCAGCGACAGCCGTGACGGTGGCACGTGCGCCGGCGTCGCAGCTGGACCTGCGCGGGGCCACGGTCAGCCACAAGGCTAATGCGATTATTCAGCCCGACTTTCGGTTTGAAGATTTGGGTATCGGTGGACTGGACCATGAGTTTAGCAACATCTTCCGCCGGGCGTTTGCATCGCGCATCTTCCCGCCCGATCTGGTCGACAAGCTGGGCATTCAACACGTAAAGGGCATTCTGTTGTACGGCCCGCCCGGCACGGGTAAGACGCTGATGGCGCGTCAAATAGGCAAGATGCTCAATGCCGTCGAGCCATTGATTGTGTCTGGTCCTGAGGTCCTAAACAAGTTTGTCGGACAGTCGGAAGAGAATGTGCGCAAGCTGTTTGAGCCGGCTGAGCGCGAGTACCGCGAGCGCGGCGACCAAAGCCAGTTGCACATTATTATCTTTGACGAGCTAGACGCGATCTGCAAGCAGCGTGGTGCGCGTAGCGACAGCACTGGCGTTGGCGACTCGGTCGTCAACCAGCTGCTGGCCAAGATGGACGGCGTGAACCAACTCAACAACTTTCTTATCATCGGCATGACCAACCGCAAAGAGCTGATTGACGATGCTCTGCTGCGCCCGGGCCGTCTGGAGGTCCAGATCGAGGTTGGCTTGCCTGACGAACCCGGTCGGCTGCAGATTATCAAAATTCACACCGCCAAGATCCGCGCCAACGGTATCTTGGCCGATGACGTCGACCTATCTGAGCTGGCTGGGCTATCGAAGAACTACAGTGGCGCCGAGCTGGCCGGTATTGTCAAGTCGGCGTCGTCGTTTGCCTTTAATCGCCATATTAAGGTCGCCGATACGGCCGAGCTGGCACAGGACATTTCTGACATGCAGATCATGCGCCAGGACTTTTTGAATGCGCTAGACGAGGTCCGGCCCGCCTTTGGCATTGCATCCGAGGAGTTTGAGCAGTACACCGGAAACGGCATCATCGAGTTTGCACCACACGTGGCCGAAACGCTGCAGAAGGCACGGCTGTTCGTCGAGCAGGTCCACCAGAGCCCGCAGTCGCCACTAGTCAGTCTGTTGCTGCACGGCCCGTCTGGTTGCGGCAAGACCGCCCTTGCTGCTGCCATTGCGCGCGCCAGCGCCTATCCGTTTGTAAAGCTGATTTCACCCGAGGCAATGGTCGGGTTCACTGACGCGCAGAAGGTTGCGGCCATCACAAAGGTCTTTAACGACTCGTACAAGTCGCCGCTGAGCCTGATTGTCGTCGACGACATTGAGCGCCTGCTTGAGTGGGTTCCTATTGGCGCGCGCTTCTCTAACGCGATTCTGCAGACGCTGTTGGTTCTGGTCAAGAAGCAGCCGCCCTCGGGCCGCCGGCTGCTGGTTATCGGCACCTCGAGTGAGCGCCAGGTGCTGGCGCAGATGGATATGTCATCGGCCTTCTCGAACGAGATCTATATCGAGAACATTTGCACGCTTGATGCTCTCCAGAAGGCCATTCGCCATGCGCGCCTCTTTGACGACAACGACGCAGCCGCCTACGACACGCTGTTTGCCGACCTGTCGGACTATGTCCATGGCCGCGCCTTTGGAATCGGCGTCAAGAAGCTGCTGCTGCTTGTCGAAACCGCTCGCCAGGATCCGGACCGTCATGCACGTTTCCTCAGCGAGTTTTACAGCATCTGCTAGTTTGAAGCCCATTTTCCGGTTCCTTGCAACTAATAAAATCGCAGTTCTTTTTCTCACTCCCTCATTCGAATTGTACTTTTTTTTCTTGCTAGCTAATGGCGGTGCCGTTTATTGCGCCCATGGGCTATGGTCGGGCAAAGGAAGCACGGCCGCACCGGTTTGCGTACGACTACGGGTCTGTGGACCCGGGAATGTACGCGCCCGCGCCCGACCGCTCGCGGCCCAAGCGCGCGCCCAAACGCACGCTGGCGTATAGCATTCCGCTTCCCGAGAGCCCAGACACAGATGCGAATTCTCCGGGCCATGTGCTCGGTGTGAATGCGCTGGCAGTATCGCTGTCGGGAAATTCTGGCGGCACGCTGTTCTCAGGCGGACGTGACGGAGTTGTCAAAGCGTGGGACATGAACCTTCCACTGATAAGCGGCGCAATTGACCACGAGCAAGCAAGGCAGCGGCGGCCGCAGACAACGCAGCGGGCGACGCAAATGGCGCACGCAGACTGGATCAACGATGTGGTGGCGGTGAATGCCGGGCAAACAGCAGTGACGGCGTCGTCAGATAAAACTGTGCGCGCGTGGACGCCCGGGCAGCGGCCGCAGATGGTCGGATCGCACATGGACTACGTCAAGGCACTGGCATTCAGCGAGCATTGCGGCACGGTGGTCAGTGGCGGACTGGACCGGCGCATTAAGCTCTGGGATGTGTCCGAGACGCGCAGCACACCAATATGTGCGCTATACGATGTGGGGAATGCGCTCTCGATATACGCGTTGGCGTGCAATGCACAGGGGTCGCTGGTGGTGTCAGGATCGCCCGAAAAGGCCATCCGTGTGTGGGACCCGCGTTCTGGACGGCCACTGACCTCGCTGGCCGGGCACACGGATCATATTCGTGCGGTACTGCTGTCTGAAGACTCGGAATTGGTACTATCGGGTTCGTCGGATTCAACAGTCAAGCTGTGGAGCATGCGCATGCGGCGCTGCTTGTCAACGTACGCACAGCACAGCGACTCGGTGTGGGCACTGTGCTCCGGGCATCCGCGTTTTCACACGTTCTATTCGGGCAGTCGCGATGGACTGGTGGCCAAGACCGTTGGCGTAGGCGACGATGCGGTATGCGTGGCTGTTGCTAAAGAGTCGCAAGGCGTTGTAAAACTAGCCGCAATCGGCGACGCGTACATTTGGACTGCCACTAAGGGCACCCGCCTAAACCGCTGGCTCGATGTCAATGTGCATGCGCAGCAGCCAACCGACGGTGTAACACGCGAGTCGCTGATTGACGCTGGCCAAGGACTGGCGCTGGATAGCGAGCATTCGGGCCATCGCCGCAACCGCACGCTGGACTCGAGCAGCCATGTGCGGCCCATGTCCAGCGCATCGGGTACTGTTTCGCCGGTCATTATGGCCATGCAGGCCGAGCAGGCGCACCGCAACACCGTGCGCGAGGCCGATGAAGACCAGTTCTATGACGCGCAGTCAAGGCCCGGGTCCGGTGGCGAGCAACGTGACGGCCTGGCGTCGATTTCGTCGGTACTGGCCGCCAGCAGCGATAGCCAGCCGCACACGTCCGAGCCAATTGAGATTCCCAGCGGCAATAAGCAATCCCGCCCGTCCGAATCAGCCGAAAGTCCGTCTGGAGCTGCCCTGGAATTGCCGCTGCCATCAGTATCCCTCATCGAAGGTGCAGCCGGTGCCACATCACCAGCGCCGATGGCACGGCAAGTGGCAGTGCCGGGGCAAGGCGTAGTGCCGGTGCGTGCCGAGCCGGACGAGTCAATCAGCGGACGGCATGGGCTGCACCGCCACCGGGTTCTGCCAAACCGGCGCCATGTGCTGGCGCAAGACACGGCTGGGCGCATCTCGCTGTGGGACATCATGCTGTGTCGACGCACCCACGAATTCCCTGAGGCTCCCGATCCGGCGTCTCGGTACCCAACTCTGTACGGTCGCGACTTTGACGCAATATCTGCGGCGTTGTCGACAGATCCCGAGTCGGTCAACCCGTGGTGCTATGTGGACACACGCACCGGCGTACTGACAGTGCACTTGAACGAGCTGCAAGTATGGGATGCCGAAGTGCATGTGGACGAGGTCGAGGGCGTACTGCCCGAAGCTATCGAGGCCATGGGCGACCATGAGCGGGTTAATGTGGGCCAGTGGATGCTCAAGCGCCTGTTTTTGTCGTATGCGCGCGCACGTGTCAAGCGCGGCCCAATGCCTGCTGCCGATGCCGCTGCATTGAACCGCTGGGCTGCGCAGGCGCCGGCTGCTGAGATCGTTCCGGCACGATCGGCCCAGCGTCCACATGCGGCATCGGCTGCGCCAGCGATTGCGAGATCCACCCCGACCGCTGCTACTCTGACTGATAGGAAGGAGTCTGAACAGCCGCAGCCGCAGCTACAGCAACAAGAGCCGGCGATAATTTCGCCACTTGTGGCTACCACCGCGCAAATTGGCATCGACGCACATGTACCTGCGGCCCCAACATCCGCACGGAAGGATCGCACTGGCTCCAGCAGTTCGACTAGCACCGACGGCCACGATCCATCGCCATCCCAGCAGCCGCAGCCGCAGCCGCAGCCCAGCCGGTTGCCGCGGCATCACCACAACCCGTCGATTGACACTGCACGAAGCGCAGCCCAAACGACAGCTGTGCCGACTCCGACAACCATACCTGCAAAGGCCGAGGATGCCGAGTCGGCGGCCAGCAATGGCTCTGCCGGCAAATTTATCAGCCGTCTGCGATCGATGCGGGTGCGCAAGCAGAAGAGCACGCTGGCCACGCAGATACCTCCCACACCAGTTCCACAGCAGCCCGCGTCCAAAGAGGTCCCAGCTGTGCCATCTACACTGGCACCTCCGCCCGCCAACTCTCGATCGACCAGCGCGCCCGGCGTGGTGGCTGCCAATGCGATTCCAGAGCCACGAGACACGTTCGGCGAGTGGGCCGGGCCACGCTATCCGACCGACACCGAGCGCACGCTGGCGCTACTGCAAGCGCCGCCAGCGGCCTGGGAGCAGCTGTACTCGGCTATACTGTGCCCACGGCTGCCGCTGCCGCGCAACATTGACATCATGGTGCTTCAAGACTGCCCAGATGCGTCCGAGCCCTTTGTGATATTCCGCAGCACCATTAGCGTGCTCTGCGACGACGCCGCGTTGCCTGATGGGACACTATCGGTGTTCCGCGTGCTGGACGATGCGTTGCTGTCATTTGAGCTTTGCATGCCGGCGTGGCTGGCCGACTTCCTCTTGTTGAATCGGCTGCCGGCATCGTTCCAGGAGCCAGCCAAGATTTCGTTTGTCCTAAGTCCGGCGCCCGGCGCCACGCTGCCACCATTCCCCAATCCCAGCGCGCGACTTGTTGCCAACCGCATGCTACGCGCGCGCAAGCTGGCCATTTACGTGGTCGATAAGCTGGCACTGCCACTGATGACGCAGCCAGCGCCCAATTTCGTCAATGCTGCGGATGCCTGTGCGCGTACTTATTTGCGCGATCAGACGGATGGTATGCTAATTGACCACGTTGCGGTGTTTGAGCAGGCTGGTGAGACGCTGTCGGATGCTGAGCGCATGGCACTGGAGGACGTTGCGCTGTGGCGCAGGCTCAGGACCGCCGCTGACAAGGAGGCAGGCGAGTACATTGGCCGTCCGGAGCTGTACTTGCACTTGACATGCAAGAACAAGAGCGTGCCGGCCAAAGCCACCCTGGCCACGATAAAGGCCAGTGTTTGGAAGGCGAGCGGCGACGTGGTGGTGCACTACGAGTGGGCCGACTTTGTGCGTAGGCGCATTGCCAAAGCCCAGGCGCTAGCGTCGTAGCTGTTTGAAATATCGATAACACTAATATAATTTAGTAAGAAAATTTTAGCGAACCTCGTAAATGCTAGATCCGCCGTCCAATAACGACCCGGTTTCCTGGGTCCGCATCTCCTCCAGTTGCGCTGTCTCTGCCTTGTGTTCAATAGGCACCGTCACATACTTGCTGCTCAGCACCGTGTGGATGCCGCATGAATGCAGCCGCACGGTCTCCTCGATCGGCCGGTCACGGGTCTCAGGCACAAACATGTAGACGAATATGGCCGCGGCCACGTTCCAGCACAGGAAAAATATAAACGTGTAGTTGCCCCACCAGTTGTTGATTGCCGGGAACAGCACACCGATGGCAAACGTACTGACGTAGCCGATTCCGGTGCCAATGCCGGACATGGCAGTCATCGCATAGCGCGGCGTCATCTCGCCGGCTGTCGCCCACGGAATCGGACCCACGCCCAGGTTGAAGAACGCGTTGAAGCAGAACACTGCGACCACCACCAGCGAGGTGACGCTGCGTATGGTTCCAGGAACGATAATTGCAGAGAAGACGGCCATCATCATGTGTGAGAATATCAGCAGCGTGCGCCGGCCAAAGATCGCACCCAGCCCCATCCCCAGCACCGTAAACACCAGCGCAGCAACCGAGATCAGAAACGACAGGATCTGGGCCAGCGTCGGAATGTCGGCCGGATTGCTCTTGGTCGACTTGTTGATGATCGAGGTCGAGTAGAAGATGACCGCGTTGATGCCACTAAACTGCTGGAAGAACAGCAGCGCCGACACGCACATGAGCTGATGCCGCAGATTATCTGGTGTTCGTCCCTGCAGCAGCTCCAGCACGTTGACATCGGAGGTTCTCGCCTTATTTGCCTCGTCAACTGCCACCATTTCGTCAAACTCGGCGTCAATGTCGGCGCCCTTGCGGAACTTTGTCAGAGATACCCGCGCCTCTTCATACTGCCCCTTGCTGATCAGCCACTTTGGCGATTCGCGTGCAAACGGGAACAGAATAAAGTTCAGCAAACCAAACGCACCAGTTAACGAGAACAGGATACGCCAGCGCGGCGGTGGTGCCAGACCAAGCGCGATTGCATTGTCGACCATGATACCCAGGTTGCACGCCACCTGCACACAGCCGCCCATGATCGTTCGGCTACGCGGGGTGGCAATGTCGGACACATAAGTTGATAGTGCGTTGTTGGCAGCGCCGGCCGCTACGCCAACCACAACGCGTCCAATAATAAACTGCGGCAACTTTGTGGTCAGCGACAACAGCAGCGCGCCGGCCACGTTTAGCAGCGCAAACCAGGAGAGCGTGAACTTGTATCCTTTCTTGTCGATGACCGGGTTTGAGGCAATGGCGCCAATCAGCGCTCCCAGCGCGTAGCTGCCGGTGATTACGCCCCAGGCTACGCTCGACCCGACAAATATGCAGGAGGGGAACGGTCCGTAGTACTTGCGGCCAGTCACGCAGTTTTCCAAAACGTCGCCTGGGATATTGACTGAACCGATGTTCCAGCCAAAGTTAAAGCTGCCGATGGCCGCCAATGCCATGCAGTAGGCCTGGAAGAACGTCAATCCCAGCGTTCGTGAGTCTGGCAACATATTCAAAAATATTCTGAACGGAAGAGAAGAGTTATTCCTTCCCCTCAATTTGTTTGCACTGTGATCGAGAACTAACGGTGAAATATTGCCCACGTGCGGCACATATTGCGTTCTACAAGGTATTGTGGCTGCGGGGGGGGGGGGTGCGCCTGCGGGACACATGGCTCCGTCTTAAAGCTAAAAGAGTAAGTATATGACAATAAATAATATAAACCGCTCAAACAAAATCGCTGCTGGCCGGATTGACTGCGGATGGCATGTCCGCCGTCTTCTCGTTCGCCGACTTGAGCTGCCACTTCTTGCCCAGCACCATGTGGATGCCGCACGAGTGCACTTTGACCGTGTCCTCAATCCGGCGGTCCTTGGTCTCGGGCACAAACAGAAACACAAAAGTCACCGCGGCGATGTTCCACGCCATAAAAAAGAAGAATGTGTAGTTGCCCCACGCGGCCTGCATCGGCGGGAAAATTACACCGATCACAAATGTGAAGATGTAGCCGATTCCGGTGCCGATGCCGGACATGGCAGTCATCGCATAGCGCGGCGTCATCTCGCCGGCTGTCGCCCACGGAATCGGACCCACGCCCAGGTTGAAGAACGCGTTGAACAGGAACACCATGGTCACAACCAGCCCGGTGATGTCCTTGACCGATCCAGCCACCATAATGGCCGAGAAAATCGCCATCGTGCCGTGCGAGAAGACAAGCAGCGTGCGCCGGCCAAAGTACGCGCCCAGCACCATTCCAAAGAAGGTGAACACCAGCGCCACCAGCGAGATGACAAATGTCAGAATCTGAGCCAGCGTCGGAATGTCAGCTGGGTCACTCTTGGTCGACTTGTTGATAATCGAGGTCGAGTAGAAGATGACCGCGTTAATTCCGCACAGCTGCTGGAAGAACATGAGCGCTGACACGCACATGAGCTGGTGCCGCAGGTTGTCAGGTGTCTTGCCGCGAATCACCTGGAATACATTAACGTCCTCCGTGCGCTCTTTGTTCGCCTTATCAGCCTGGACCATGTCATTGAACTCGGCCTCGATGTCGGCGCCCTTGCGGAACTTGGACAGCGATTCGCGCGCCTCGTCATACCGCCCCTTGCTGACCAGCCACTTTGGCGACTCGCTGGCGAACGGGAACAGCACAAAGTTGATCAGGCCAAACACGCCTGTCAGCGCAAACAGAATGCGCCAGCGCGGCGCCGGCGCCAGACCAAGCGCAATTGCGTTGTCCAGCATGATGCCCAGGTTGCAAGCAAACTGGACGCCGCCGCCGAGCACGTTGCGCCCGCGTGGAGTGGTCATGTCAGATACGTACGTGGACAGGGCGTTGTTGGCTGCGCCGGCGGCAATGCCAACAAAGATGCGGCCAATAATGAACTGTGCCACCGAGGTGGTCAGCGATAGCAGCAGCGCACCGGCCACGTTGCACAGCGCAAACCATGTCAGCACGAATTTGTAGCCCTTACGGTCGATAAAGACATTGGATACCACAGCGCCAAACAGCGCGCCTAGTGCGTAGCAGCCGACGATGATACCCCAGACGGTACCCGACGACACATCAATGCACGACGGGAATGGGCCATAGTACTTGCGTCCGGTTACGCAGTTCTGCAGCACGTCGCCCGGGATATTGACCGAGCCAATATTCCAACCAAAGTTGAAGCTGCCGATGGCCGCTAGGAACGTGCAGAACGCCTGGTACTTGGTGATGCCGACAGTGCGAGAGTCGATCATGCTGGGTCCTTGATGTAGGAGGTAGAGGAGTAAGCGCTGCTTGGGATATCTAAACGGCCACGTCAAGTGAAGGAGAGCGCATTATCGCGTTGGGAAAATATTGGGAAAAAAGGCTGGAAAAAACAGAGCTCGGCGCGGCTCCCGTAGACATTTTATAGCATTGTCCAAGTGAGCCTGACATTCCAGTGGGCCATTGTTTGCGCCGACCACTGACCGGACGATGTTTCCGCGGCTGCCAGTAAGCACGGGCCAATTTCGCCAGTGAGCCCAAACAGGCAAGTACTGGTGGCATGATCTACTGCCAATTTCCGCTCGTGCTGGCCAGAGCCGTTGAATCCGGGGACCAACCGCCCAATATAGGAGCAATGACACAGGCTTGCAGTCCATTTTGGAAAGCGGGTGCGGGCTAACGCTCTAAATTCGACTATGATCGTCCTGCTGATATCGGCACGAGCAGCAGCTTTTTTAATTTTATGCCCAGTAAATGCCGAATCTGATCCGCTACGGCAATCACGCGCACAGATTAGCGGTTCCTTGACATTTGAAAGATATGTGATTAATTTGAAAACATGGGACTCAACCGGTATACTGCGGCGGCAGGGCGTTGCCGTACACGATCTCTCTGTCGACGCCGTCCTTTGTGATGACGGCCACGCGGATGACGCCACCCGAGTGCCCGTCGCGTGTGATTGCCAGCCCAACCGCGTTCTTCACAAACTCGATGCATTCCTCCCGATTCATGCCCGGTCTGAAAGTCTTGTCGCAGAAGCCGTAGATGTACGTGGAGCCCGAGCCACCGACTGCAAACTCCTGCTGGTGCAGCGACCCGCCGCGCGGAATCTCAAACACTGACCCACCCTTCTGCTCATCCCAGCCAGCCACGATAATTGACGCCGACAGGTTATCTTTGTTCTGGTAGCATATCTCCTGGAACAGCGAGGCCGCGACCTTGACCGTCGGTCTCTCGCCATGCTGCGATGAGTAGAGGTCCATGTGGTAGCTGACAATATCCGCCACCGCCTGCGTGTCGGCGGCCGACCCCGAGCGGCAGCAGTAGATCCGATCGTTGACCTTTGTGAGCTTGTCGGTGACGCGGTTAGCAACGTACGCTCCTGTTGAGGTGCGCGAGTCGGCGGCCACCACCACGCCGCCGTCGAATTTGACCGCCATAATGGTCGTTCCCAAGTTAATTTCTCCGGGTTTGAGTCCTGCCATTGTATACCTAATGCCTCTGTCGCAGATGTGCTCAAAACAAGTGGAAATAATACGAAATGCAACAGCGATTTACAAAACCTCAAGAGAGAGCAAGCTCGCTGGCATCCCCGCCGGCTTACGTGTCCCTCCAGCGTGATCATGCCCCGGCCAGTTCGCGAATCAGGATTACCGAGCACGTGACGCAGCTGTCGATTGCTTGTCTGGCGTTTGCCTTTTGGACCCTCCTTTGGCTGTTTCGTATCCCGCTTTCTGTTTGCATATTGAGCGTTTATTCCAGCCCATATTCGGTCGCAATGGAGCCGCAGGAGCCCGAAGACGAGCAATGCACCTGTCCCGCGTTTGCCGCGCTGGGCGACCATGCTCCAACATGCATGCTGTACACGCCGATATCGTCGCTGGACATTCCCGAATGGCAGCGCCGGAGCAATGGCGGCGGCGGCGGTGGCAGTAGCAGCAACTCGCACGGGCGCAGCCGGCCGTCCAGCTACATGACTTACGGGATTGGGATAGTGGGCGGCAGCGGTAGTAGCCAGTATCCGCCGCCGTCGAACGTGTCGTCGGTAGCCGAGTCGTTTGCGTCCACCTCGTCCATACTCGATTCGATGGCCGCAACCGAGACAGAGTCGCTGGCGTCGTATGCGCACAAGCGATCCACCTCAGTATGCTCGTTCTCGTCGGCAGCCTCGTCGTCGTGCATCCTTCCCACTGAGCTGCTTCGGGGCATATTCAAGTATCTGGCATCAGTGGACCTTCGGACCACCGTGCAGGTGTCGCGTCAGTGGCGCTCGGCAGGTAACCCGCTGCTTTGGCGCACAATGTCATTTCCGTTGGACAAGCGCCGGCTGGCGGCAATGAAGCCGATACTGAGCTCAACGGGCCACCATGTGCGCCGGGTCATCATCACGCCACCGCTGCTGGACGGCCAGCTCAGCCGCAGCGGGTCGTCGAGACGGGTGAGCATGTCCAATCCGCGCAGCTGGTCGTTTTCGCGTCCGCTCTCGCGCTCAGGGTCCGCATCGTCGCAGCAGCAGCCGGCTCACCGCCTAGACCCGCAAAGCCAGGCCGAAATGGCTTCGGAGCAAACAAACGTGCTGTCGTCGCTAAGCAGCACCAACACGTCGGCGCCGACATCAGGGCCGGCCCCTGGGGCGCCATCGGCATCACCGGCACAATCAGCAGTCGCCGCCACTCCTGCCAGAAACGGCTACAGCACAGCCTCGAGCATGCTGCCCTCCCCGCTCAATCAGCCAAGCCAGAGTCAGCTGCCGCCGCCGTCGCCGCTGTCTCTGTCGTCGCCGCGCCAGCGGGCCATGTCGAACGCAACCACGCCGCTGGGCGATGGGTCTGCTTCGGCCACGCCCAGCACGTTCATCAGCACGGGTCGGCGGCTGTCGCGGGCCAGCATGGCCACGTCGCCGTCGCCGCTGCTGCCGCCCGTATATGCGGTGCCGATTCCCGGGACGCCTGGCCCGGGCAATGTGATTAGCGAGTCGCTGCCTCTGTCCGCTTCGGGGAGCAGCTGGGGTGCCAGCGGACTGACCGGAATGAACATCCCCAGCCTGCCGAGCGCGTCGTCATCGTCGCGCCCATCCAACGCGCCGAGCCATTTCCACGAGGTTTCGGAGGGCACTGTTCTGCGGATGCACCAGTTTATGGAGCGGTACTGCCCAAACGTGCTCGAAGCGGTCATCAAAAACCCGGCTGGGATCTCGAGCCACAGTCGGCGGCTGAGTATTCTGATCCGGCTGTTCACGGTGTACCCGCGCATCGAGCGCCTGGACCTGAGCGACTTTATAATGTGGGACACGCAGCCGCTGCGACTGGCCTCAGAGCAGCTGCGAATGCTGCGCAGCCTCGACGTCACGAATCGAGTGGAGCTGAGCGACATGGATCTGCTGCCAGTGGTGGAAAACTGCCCGCGCCTATCCGAGCTGCGCATCCGAGCGACAAACGCGTCAGACACGACCATCAACGCCATTATCCGCAACCTCTCCGAAACGCTGGTCATCCTCAACGTTGGCGGCTGCCCGGTCAGCTCGGCGGCCATGGCGGAGCTGGTAACAACGTGTAAGAACCTGCGGGTTCTGCAAATGTGGAGCTGCCTGCGGCTCGACGACAGCTTCTTGTTGGCGCTGAGCCCGCGCATCCTCACCAAGCTGCAGGTCCTGGACATGATGGACGTGCAAAAGTTTTCGGTCGAGGCCGTGCAAAAGACATTTGGCCAGCAACAGTGGCCGCATATAAAGTACCTTCGGATCCGGGCAAAGTGCGACCGCGAGGACTTTGTCGGCGTTCCTGAGCGCGCGGTGCTAAAGCTGAACTCGCCCACCATCCTCGACTAGGGCGCTTGGGAAGGTTCGACGACGGCGTGTACATACACATAATCATTTTCTGTCATTTATAGCGTCGCTATCTGTCTGAATGGGAAGGCGGTGTTGCCGTTTAACTGCGCAGCCCAGGGCGAATAGCTCGGACAAGGAGAAGGGGCGTTGAATTTGTTGACAATAGTGGATGGTTTGTTGTCGATCGCAGAGCCAGGGCTGTGCGCAGCCTCTTGTTTCTGCTTGGACTTTTGTATGGTTTTTTTTTGCTGAAGTTGATATTGTATGACCAGATGTCCCGCCGTTCGACAGCTGCCAGCTGTAGCTCCACGTCATTCAGCGTGTTTACAGACGCGACACCAAAGCCGGCCAGACCCGCCAAAGCACGGTTTGCGGGCGGCAGACACGGCCGGAAGAGCCCGACTCACGGCTGCGCAGTGCTCCAGGAGCTGAATACGAACAAGCCGTTCACTCTGTCACCAAATTCGCAGATATGTGCCGAAAAGGAGAACTTTGACCCGATAAGGAAGCAGTTGGTTGCCTACAAACGCTCCAAAAGCCAGGCGCGGCCGCTCGGGGAACGGGCTCTTGGACAGCAACCAAACAAGCCCATCAGTGCCTCACGTACAACAAGCAGCCGATGCGGACAGCAGACATCTAGCGGCACACAGGGACGCAAGGCCCGAGTGGGACTGGCAACAGCAGCCGGGAGCCACAAGCAGCGTCCACCAGACCCACGTAAATCCAACTCTAGCGTTGACGATCTCGTGCTCCTGCTCTCTGACATTGACATTGAGGACAGCAACGACACGCCCTGCCGGCCGCGTTACGCGCGCAGCAATAGCGATCGGCCGCCAGGTCAGCCGCACAACCGGAAACTGCCACCGCCAGTGTTGCGGTTGACCAAGCAGTCCAAAGCAGGGCTGGCAAAGCACGGCATGGCTGATCTAAAGTCACGGGGCGCCGCTGCATCTGGACTCAAAGAGAGCAGCCCGAATATAGGGCGAGACGCAGACCCATCACTGGATCGCAAACGCAGGCCAGCCGCGCGGATCAGCACTGTAGCCAGCCCGCCAGACCTCAAGCACGGCATTCGCTAGAGCGAAACCTGTTAATATATCGGCTCTGCCAGAAACAACGCCCAATTCTCCACTCTGGGCAACCTCAATCCGCTCAGGACCGCGTGTGGTCTGGGGGAGGGGTTGCAATTTGATCAGGCTAATCACCCGATCTTGATAGTAAGCAAAAAAGCCCTTCCGATACGGACTTTGTCGCCCTCATTTTCGTTCTGTTCAGTTTTTATTTCGCCCAAATGATCCAGCTCAAGAGCCGGCTGAACGTGATTGACAATTCGGGCGCGGTCATTGCCGAGTGCATCAAGGTGCTGAAGAATGCGCGGTGGGCGGGAATCGGCGACGAAATTGTGGTCGCGGTGAAGAAGGCGCAGCCGATTTCGGAGAAGACGTCGTCCAGCGTGTCGGCAGCCAAGATCCGCAAGGGCGACGTGCGGCGAGCGGTCATTGTGCGCACAAAGAAGGAGATCCGGCGGCCGGACGGCCGGTACGTGCGGTTTGACGACAACGCATGCGTGCTGCTTAACAACCAGCAACAGCCGCTGGGAAGCCGCATCATGGGCCTGGTCTCGGCCGAGCTGCGCTTCAAAAACTGGGTCAAAATCGTCTCGCTGGCGCCGCGTGTTGTGTAGAAGCTTTAGTTCACTATTGCAACCTCCTAAATCAAAGAATCTACTTTTTAAAATTAAACTAGTTCTGTGATCCAGTGTCCCTTGCATAGCGATGCCCGATGGCCAGCCAACTGGCCACCGTGGCCTGGACAGGCTTTTGAAGATGGAGCTCGTTATCTCCTTGACTGGGGAACAGGCCCAGTAAAGGCGCCGGTTGGTGGTGCTCGATCCCCCTAGATTGATGTGGACGGCCGAGGGGCTATAGGTGTAGCGCCCTGCAGAGGGGCTAGAGGCATAGCCAAGGCTCGTATATGCCGCCGCTAGTGCTCGACAGAGCTATACATAGGGGTGCGCAGTTTGTGCGGCTGCCGCAGGAGCCGGTGCCGGTGGGTGGTCGAGGTCTAGAGCGAACAAACTGCCGTCGATAAAAAAACTAGTATAGAAAAACCAACAAAACCTCTAGACAAGGAATTTCTCACTGGGAGGCGGGGGAAAAGTCTGGGGTTTATAGTCTGGCGACAGGCAGAAGTGGAGAACCATTTCTCCACCCGGTGGCCATCGTTCTGTGTAGACGAAAATATATTACTGTAAAAACTGTTTACCTAGTAAAAAACGTTTTTCAGACCACAATATTTTGGCCCGCGTCAACCTGCCAGAGCAGGAGATCATTAATCCCGGTGATTAGCAGCGGGTGATTCTGAGCACCCAGGACCAATGGCAAGGCACGAAAAAGAGGGCTGTCGCCATAGTGGTTGAAACTCAAAGGAGCATTATTGGACGGCGGGCCACCCGCTACCGAAATTCCGGAATACGGTGCGCGCGTGGACATACTACCGACGGCAAAGTCCTCGGCAAACGGAAATCGGTCACGCGGAGCTCGCTAAAGGAGAAATCGGGAAATAGCTTGCACCGGTGAGTGAGGGGTTCTTTTGTTACCTCCAAGCCATTTTTCTCAAGCTATAGTGCATTTTCCTTTGCAATTACCATTCAGTTTCAATGACCAACCCCTCCGACGCCCTGGCCGAAACACAGGTACCGTTTATTGCGCACACCGTGCGCCGCGACTACCTGTTTGAGGACTCCAGGCAGCTGCTAGCCAAGGTGTTCCCTGAATGGAACGCCGATGAGCTGGCATTCAAGGAATGCAAGGACGGAATAACCAACAACCGTAAGTAGCCACCGCGCTCAAGCTGTACAGACGTGACTCATTTATGCGCTACTGTTAAACCTGTGCATTATCAGCGCCGATCGCATGTAGTCGTTCAATGCACGAACCGGCGCACCGACTTGACCGTGCTGATCCGTGCATACGGAAACCACACCGAAGTCATCATCGATCGCAGCCAGGAGCTGACGAACATGAAGCGCCTGGCTGACCTGGGCATGTGTCCGCCGCTGTATGCGCGGTTCAACAACGGACTGGTGTACGGATTCATTCCGGGCACGGTGGCGACGCCCGAGGAGATGGGCAACGACGAGTGGGCGCCGCTGATTGCGAGGCAGCTGGCTGTCTGGAGCCAGGTGTCAGTTCCGGGTGACCGCCAGTTGGGACTGTTTTCGAGCCTGCGCCAGTGGCTGAGCGACGTGCCCCAGGACTATGCGAACGCGCGGGCGAACCGCATCTTCCACGCGCATTTTTCTGCGGCCATGCTGGCACAGGAGCTGCAGGAGCTGGAGCGCATGCTGGGCACGGTGGATTCGCCGGTGGTGTTTGCACACAACGACTTGCTGTCGGGCAACATCGTGATGAGCGAAGCGCGCGACCGGGTGTCGTTCATCGACTACGAATACGCAATGTACAACTACCGCGGGTTCGACATTGCCAACCACTTCAACGAGTATGCCGGGTTCGAGTGCGACTACTCGCGGTATCCCAGCAAGGAGCGGCAGCTGCGGTGGTTCAAGGCGTATCTGACGCAGCTGCAGCAGGACGCGTCGGCGGAAGCGCTAGAGCTGATGTACGCGGAGGTGCAGGTGTTCCGGCTGGCGTCGCACTATTATTGGGGCGTGTGGGGCCTGGTGCAGGCATCGATCTCGGAGATTGACTTTGACTATATGGACTATGCGCGCATGCGGTTCGACGAGTACTTCCGGATCAAGCAGCAGCTGTTTGGGTAGTCGTGCATGTTTATGTGGGTGTTGTTTTAAAAGAGTTGTGCTTATTTGCGGCGCCAAACTGTGATTATCTCCTCGCCAACGCGAGTGTCGTGGGTCTTGCACTTTGGATCGATGTGGATCAGCTCAAAGTTGTCGTCGAGCACCTTGTGGTAGTCGGCCTCACTGAGCAGAAACGGCGGTCCACGATTTCGATCTTCGTCGGACTTTGCCAGCGGGTACATGAGCGCGATCAGCTGTCCACCGGGCGAAATGACGTCGGCGTACCGTGCACCCCAGCTGGCTCTCATCGACGGATGAAGCGCACAAAAGAACGTGTAGTCATAGGCGAGCTGGAACTTGCTCTCCGGAACCTCAAACTTGAAAAAGTCCAACGTTTGAAAGTCCACCAAATCGCTCGAGATGCCCGCTTCGTCGCGCAGCTTTGTTGCGGTTTCCACCGCAATCGGGCTTAGATCGGCGCCAACCATGTGCAGCGAAGGCGATGCTAGGTACATGGCGTCGTAGCCGCGACCGCAGCCCGGCACAATCCCCTGGCCGCTCGGAAGCTTCCACTGCTTCTCTTCGACAAGCTCGCGCAGCGCCGGTGAGACCTCGCCCTTATCCCACTTGGTGGTCATGGTTTTCCAGCAGTTATGCCAGATCTGGTTGTACTCGTCTGGAGCAACGGTGCCCGAGGCCTGATATGACATGGTTTCAAGTCTGCTTGCGAGATCACGTTCAAAAAATGCACCTGTTTTTTGTACAGAGGTGGATGAAAGAGATAAAGAGAGGGATGGTCTGTGCACACCCCACTAATCCTCGGACGAGGGGGAGCTTTTATACCGTGTCCGGGCCGGGAAGTGTGCAATGCCGGGGGAGCGGCGCATTGGCGGCCAATTGATTACTAATGCTAGAGCCGCTTCCACACCGACAGGAGCTCGTTGCCCTCCTGGCCCTCGATGCACCGGCAGTTTGGATCGACGCGCACCAGCACAAAGTACCGCTTCAGGTACAGCTCGCACTCGGCCATGGTCACCCTGTACGGCGGTGGCTGGCCGCGGCCGATGAGCGGATAGAGCAGAACAATCAGCGTCCCCTGGGGCATCACCAGCCGCGCATACGTCTCGGCCCACAGCTGGCGCTGCGACGGGTGGATTGCCGAAAACAGCCTACAGAAGCACGCTGGCAGCATTGGCCAAATTAGCGGATGCAGGCATTGCCGGATTTGGCCAAGATAGTCGATTCTGGATATCCTGGACAACGCCCAGGGCCACATATGGACACATGCGGCATCCAGGTTTTGGCAACAGCGCATCGCCCCCCCCCCCAAAGCTCATGAGTAACGCTGCGAACATGGAGCGCATGCGACCACGAAAAATTGGGCACAGGAGAGCACGAAAAATAGAGACGCACAGCGGTGCATACCGCACCCCCTGTTTTTTTCCTACACGAAGCACGAAGGGTGGACAATAGCTTACCCGTACTCGTAGGCCAGCGTGAATCGCAGCGGTGGCCTGAATGTAAAGAAGTCTTGGACCGCGATTGTGAGCTTTCCAGGCAGCGGATCCCCGGCCGAATCAAGCAGCTACAAAACCGCGTCCTAGTTTAGCCAGCAGAACACAAAAGACAAGCATGCGAACGGTGGATGTTCAAAACCCCCCAGCCGAAGCCGCTAATTGCCTCCGTTGGGGGAGTGTGTAGAGAGGCGCAATACCTTTTGAGCACTGGCGACGGCGGCATCGCAGAAATCGATAGCGACGCAGGCGTGTCCGCGCTGCGCCAGGTACAGCGCGTCGTAGCCCCGGCCACAGCCGGCCACCAGGCAGCGGCCACGCGGCAGCAGCCATCGGTGGTCCTCGACCAGCTCGCGCAATGCCTCGGCCGGGCCGCTCTGGTCGTGCGCAATGCCGCCGGCCGCCCAGTATGCCTCCCATTCGCGCTTATGGCTGCATTTGAGCGATTGCTCCGACGGTCGCTCGTTTGCCAGCGGCGCTGCCGATGGCGCAGGCATTCCTTCAACCGATACTGCCATCATTTTTATCTAAAGATTATTGGTGATGCTACTCGGATGCAGAAAGGCGATAGCGTAGGATCGGCGTGGAGCAAGAGATGCAAGAAAACGGAGGAATCCCCTTTGGAAGACGCTACTGGAATGGCTACAAGAAAACAATGGTGCGGGAGTATCTGGAGGCGAAACAGGGAGGCGGACAAAAGCTCGCTTTATACGTCCACTGCTGGCTTGGGCAACCAGTAGTTCCTCTTTGTTCCGTCTTCTGTACGAGGAAATGTACATGCATGTGCGCTCAAGGCAAAACCTGCACGCAGCCCACGAACAGCACAAGGGAAATGCCGTTTTTCGCTGAATAAAACAGTGAGACGGACAGCAAAAACCGAGCTGTGAGCACCTGGAGATTGTTCACGGCGCCTGCTCGCCACGCAGGCCGCAACAAGTCCGCTCCAGATGCACGCTCCACCCTCCAAAGCACGCAATGCAATTTTGGGGTATGTCGAGTAGGAAAAACAGGGAGGCGGTGGGCCCGGTTATGCCGCAACACCTCACATTACGCCTGAGACAGCGGGATTGCCCAGGTGGCTAAATTCTCGTCTTCACAGTTGTCCCCATTCGGCCACTCGTGCGCAATCATCTGCCGCTCGAGCGGGTGCATCTCTGTCATGTATACATCATGGCGCCTATGAGTGCCGAGTGAGTAAACGGATTGCAATTGGCCCCCGGTATGTTGAGCACGCTGAAAGCTGGATAAGGCCACCTTTTCGGCATCCGCTCAGCGCGACACAATGGCGCGAGTCGAGGCAAAACCCCACCCCTAGCCAAGTGCAGCCCACTGCCACCTCAAAACAGAACGGCGCTCAGCGTGTTGAATGGAAACCCGGGTATACATTTTGTCTAGAATGCGAAGCCGCGCAAGTGCCCCGATTTTTGGATATCGGTAACCAGCGACAATTTACTCAAATACTTGGCACGGGCGTCGTCGAGTCCCGCAGCGCCTGTCGCAACAGCGCCTTGACAATCAGCGTGTTGCTCGCATCCTTGACTGCTTGGTCGACAATATCCGGATAGTGCATCTTGAACTTTGTCACCACCGACTTGCCAATCGGCCACAGCGTTGAGCTGCTAGCCAGTGGCGCCACCAGCGTGTAGAACGTCATCAGATCGGGGGCAAAGCCGTGGCCGCGCATCTCGCCGCAGACCATGTCCCAGGCCGCCGATACGTCACCGATGCGCACGTATGCCTCGATTACCGCGTGGTAGTGGTTGCGATTTAGCTTATACGTCGGATTGGCAGTCGCGGCCGCCGTGGCCTTCTCCTTCAGCATGTACCATACCCGGTGGATGTCGCTGGACGTGGTATTCGGATCATGGCCTACTGCATCCAGCCATGTCGATGCCAGCGCACCAAACGTACGCGGATTCAGCCGTGGGCTTTTAAGCATCTCGGCAGCCAGAAGGCTGAATGGCTCAAGTAGTCCGCAGAGATTTAGACCCTTGAGGATCGTCATGTACAACGCCGACTGCTCGCTTGGCCAGGGCTTCCCCGACGCCCCCGTGCTCTGGACCGGGTAGATGCGCAGGACGTGGTCAATCAGCTCCACGATCTGCTCGTAGTCTATCTGCTTGCTCGTGCGCAGCGAGATGGCCGCCTGTAGCATCCGCCAGTCGGGCATGATGCCCTGGCGCAACATTTCGATCCGCAGAGTCCGCTCTGTGTCCGTGGCCCCGAGCGAACTGACCACTTTAAACAGGTACGGCATCATCACATTGAGGCTAGCCACTACCGCGTTGCTGACCCGCTCGATCAACTTGGTAGTGGCCCGAGCACGATCTCGAACCGACTGCGGGCCAAACGGCGACAGCACTGGCGTGTCAGGCCCCATTGCCGCCGTGACCAACAGCACGCCAATCGAGTCCGCGTTCTTCTGCTGCGTAATCGCCGGAAGTGCCGTCGCTAGAATGTACCGGCGATCCGACTCGCGCTCCCACAGCCGGCGGCACAAAACGTGCACGAATTGCGCGCATTTTAGCGGATCCATGCCAGCATACGAGGCAATAAACTTTACGACGCGTGTACGATTGGTAGTCAGCCTGTTGGTTATCCACTTTATCACGCAGCTCTGCGCCTCGCTATCGAGTCCGTTAAAGTTGCTGGCAATCCATCCGAAGGCCGACGCGTCGCGGCCGTTGCGTGACATAAACTCGAGGGTGCGCATAGCTTCGGCCGAATCCATAAGGGGCTCGGGCGCTTTGACTAGGTCAGCCAGGTGCATGCGCGTTTCGGGATTGAGCGACTTTAGCGTGGCTATGTACTCTTGCAGGCGGCCTCGCACATGGTGCTCGTTGGCACCTCGCATGCTCGGGCTCTCGATCATGTTCTCGCCAAGCATCCTCAAGATGTTCTCGGCCGTTGCCAAGCTATCGCCGCCAGCCTCGACCAGCCGTATAAGCGCCCAGGCAGCATCTTTCGTGTTTCCGTACAGGTCGCCACACGGCCTGCCCGGCATGTCAGCAATAGTGTAGAGCATCCGCAAGCAGGAATCGACGCTGTCGCCACGCAAAAGCGCCAACGCATAGCGCAGCGCCAATTGATACGCCTCAACCCTCATCGCCATGACATCCGGTTCATAGTACAGCTCAACCTTGACCATGTCCGACAGCGCCGCCGCTGTTCCTTCGTAAAGCCGCCTAACAACCATCGCTAACATATCTCGCAGATAGTGCCTAATGTGTCGTGCCTCGAGGCAGCGAATCAGGTATATAAGCTCCGCATCGGTCGTCGTGTCCTTGGCATATGAGCTGTAGTACCGATAGAGCGCTTCTGCAATTAAATTGAACCGGTACTCGACCCCGAGTGGCACGGTTGGCGGGCTACCTTCCGCCACCTGAGCAATGGCGCGCATCTCCTTCATAGCGGGCTGGTACATGCGAGGATTCTCCAGCAGTCGAACAATGTGCCACCGATCAAGCGAGCTTGCTTGCGTAGTCGTCACATACTCCCGGGCCAAGTAAAGCGACAGGTTCGGCTGATTGCATAGTAAAAGGTACGACTGGATCGGCTGCATCAGCTTCTTAGTTTTTATCAGCCGACGGTGGCCGTTCTCGCGCTGCCGAATCGCCTTCATAATATAGAAGAAGTCGCCCATGTACTTCCCGCGCTCGCTGGTCGTCGTTGTGTACAAGAACTGCACATACAGGCACAACAAGTCCAACAGCTCATCCGCGGTGTTGGAGGATTTGTTGAACTTGAACTCGTGTTCAAATACCCTCTCATTGCCGATGAACCTAATGTTCGACTGCCTGGGATTGAATAGTGCCGATTCACCAAATACGTATTTCAGGTTGAAGGATTTGTCGTCGATCTGGAGCGGCTGAAACCTCCGAGTGGGTGTGTCGGTAATTCCCGAGTGTTCTAGGAAGAACTTTTGTCGGTGAAGTCTGTATTCGTCGCCCAATGAAAGTGGATGGCTGCCTCGAACCGCCGGTATATAGTGGAGCAGCTTCTTGGCAACTTTTTGCTTGCGAACCTCCATTTTCATGCGCTCCTCTCGTTCAATCTCGATCAGCGGGTTGTGAACTTGAACATCGGAACTCTGGTCGATAGCCAATAGATCAAACTTTGGCAGCAGCATGGTTGATGCTACGGGCCGGTTGAGTTTGCCCTTGTGTCGAACGAACGTACATGGCCCGCTACTGACGCCGATCGCAACCAAGCCGGGCAGCCGGGGAGCCAGCGCCCGCTTCCCAACCGGCTTTGAGAATATCGCAGCACTCGCGCCGATCATGCCCACGCGGCCCACAAAAAGACCAGAAATTCAGCCCTGCCTGTGAACTTTGAACGGCACTAATCGAACGGAACACGTTGAATGCAATAAATAAGGCGGCGAAGTCAATAAGAAAAACTTTGGATCGAAAGCATTGCTGGACATGATAATTGTTGGCTGATTAAATCCAGAATCTATGGCGGTGATCGCCTCGCATTTGCTGTCCAAAGGAAGAGCGTGCCTCTTTCTGCTGTGTAGTTTAATTTTGAAAGCGCATTTGAGCAATGGTGACGACAGGCAGTCAGCCGCAGACGGTCATTGCCCTGGGTCTGGAAGGCTCGGCGAACAAGCTCGGTGTCGGCATTGTCAAGCATGTATATCCGAGCGGAATACCCGTAGACACGGAACTACGGCCGGAGATGATCGAGCTGGCAAACGTGCGCGACACCTACAACCCGCCGCCCGGCGAGGGGTTTTTGCCCCGCGATGTCGCGGCTCATCACCGCACCACAATCATTGAGTTGCTGAACCAGGCGTTTGCCGAAGCACAGATCACGCACGACGACCTGGATTGCATCTGCTTTACTAAGGGCCCGGGCATGGGCGCGCCGCTGCAGGCAGTGGCCCTGGTTGCGCGCACGCTATCCCAGCTGTGGGGACTGCCGCTGGTTGGCGTCAATCACTGTGTTGGTCACATTGAGATGGGCCGCGCGATCACAGGCGCCGATAACCCGGTGGTCTTGTACGTCAGCGGCGGCAACACCCAGGTGATTGCATATTCGCAGCAGACCTACCGCATATTTGGCGAAACCCTTGACATTGCCATCGGCAACTGCCTTGATCGCTTTGCTCGGGTGCTCAAGCTCCCGAACGACCCGAGTCCGGGGTACAACATCGAGCAGTACGCAAAACGCGGATCCAAGTATATCGAGCTGCCATACACCGTCAAGGGTATGGACGTGTCGTTCTCAGGGATACTGTCGTTTATCGAGAAGATGGCCAAGACCGAGGCTGACAAATACACACCCGAGGATCTGTGCTATTCGCTGCAAGAGACTATGTTCGCCATGCTCGTCGAGATCACCGAACGAGCAATGGCCCATATCGGCAGCAAGGAGGTTTTGGTTGTGGGCGGCGTCGGCTGCAACGTTCGGCTCCAGGAGATGATGGGCCAGATGGCCAAGGAGCGCAACGGCAAGGTGTTTGCAACCGACATGCGCTATTGCATCGACAATGGCATTATGATTGCTCAGGCGGGAGCCCTGGCCTTTGCACGGGGGTTCAATACGCCGATTCAGGATAGCTGGGTAACTCAGCGCTTCCGCACGGATCAGGTCCACGTTGAATGGAGAACATAGACCCTGTCTTCGAGACGCTCGACTCAAAGTTGCATGCAATTCCCCTTCATTGAATAGCCTACGAAATAAAAAAGCTTAGTATCTGTGTCGATCGGCTCTTGGCGACCTGGGCGATCTTGACCGCGCAGAATACCGGCTGCGCTGGTCGCGGCTCCTCTTTGGCTGGTAAGTATCATGACCCCGTGTCCGGCTTGATCTGCAGCGAGGCGAGCGCGAGCGCGAGTGCGATGGTGAGCGAGAGCGATAAGAGCGGCGAGCACGCTTGTATAGACTGTGTTGCTGGCGCGACTCATCTCGATGGTCTGAGCGCCTATCAAGCGCCAATTCCTGCATACTCTTTGTTGCGTGCTCAGACTCGTGCTTTTCGGGTGGAGATCTCGATTGCTGATGACGAACGCTGGGCGAAGGACTGCGCCGACTGCCCTTTGGAACTCGCACCGGCGACGGCGAACGTGGCGAGCGGCCAATAGGCGAATATGATGGTGAGCGCACCCTGCTCTTCCCTGAATTCGGCTCTCTGGAGCGAGACCTAACGCTAGAGCGAGACCTAACGCTAGAGCGAGACCTAACGCTAGAGCGAGACCTAACTCTGGAGCGAGATCTAACTCTGGGGCGGGCACCAGAGTCGGGTTCAGAGTCAGATCCCGAGTCTGACCGAGAGTCAGATCGAGAGTCGGACGATGAATACGAGCTGTAGCTGGACCGCGAGTCGGATCCTGACGACGATCCTACAGAGTCGCTCCCAGAATCGCTGCCATCAGAGTCGCTATCACTGCCTGCTGCCGGCGTTGGCGCCGCTTTCAGCCATTCGCGCATCTCCTCCGTGATCGCGCCTAGGCCGATACTGGTATAGTAGTTGATGGCAAAGCGAATCGACTTGGCATCGTCCCGGGGAAACATGCCCCTGAGCGCTTCAGATATCTGTGCATCGTCCGACTTGAGCTTCTGGTTCAGCGCCTGAAGTCCGAGATTCTCTGCCAAGTCTTGCAGTAGGATCTTGAGGAAAATGCGCGATGACGACGTGGTAGTCTCCTCGGTCAGCACGACGACCCTCAGCTCCGACCAGCGCAGGGCGTTGGCTGCCAGCAGGTGGGCAAAAAAGTGCGCAATGTTTCGCAAATGGCTGGTTTCGTAGCGGTGGATGTTCTCGTAGCATGATGCAAATGCCTGCGCAAATCCGCCAGCCCACATGCGGTTCAGCTTACACAGACGTTCGCCAATCAACCCGTAAAAGTTCTTGTACGTGCGTTCCTGTGAGCAGCACTCAATAACCATGGTGCACAGCTCCTGCTCTTCGCCGGGCCGCATCTCGATCTTTAGCAGCTTATGTGCCGCCTCCTCGAAGCTCAGACTGGACATGATCGCCAGGTATATCGTGCGTCTGAGATTGATCATCTCTGTCTCGGTGAGGTCGTGGATCTGCTGCTTGACGGGTTGCGCCGGTTCGACTGGTTCGGCTTCATCGCTGCCACTCTCCTCACCGCTTTCTGAGTCACCCTCGGTGCCCGTTTCCGTGCCAGACTCTGAGCCACTATCATCGTCGCTCTCGCCCTCGCCCAGGATCCCTCGACGAATAGCAGCGTATTTTTCCTCGTTCTCCTCAAACTCGGGGTCGAGCTTGAATACATTCAGCTCATCCTGTGCGTCAAGGTCGTCGTCATCCATTGCCACCTCGTGGACAATCTGCTCGTCCTCTTCGACCAAATCCAGGCCCTCGGGAATAATCGGGTTGTCCTTGAATCCGTCCCGGCGATGCTGGAACAGCACCTCAATCATGTACTGCGTGCGCTTGTCAATCTCGGCATCGTGCAAAATAGACCGGAAGGCATCAAAAACGTAGCTCAGCACTCGTGGGGCAATGGTGCCCAGGAACGCACCAACTTCGCGCGCAAAAGCTACGGCAACCTCGACACTGTCGTCAGTCGGCGTTTCGAGCAGCAGCGACACAATTTGGAACGCAAGCACCTCATGGGCCACGCGCTGGTTGCTCAGATGGGCTAGAAACATCACCGACGACAGACACTGGTTCTTGTCGTCTCGCCTAAACGCCCGGCGAAACTGCAATACCAGGCGAGTGACTAGCAGCTCGCCGATAATTGGCAGTTTGGTGTTGATGACTGCCACCAGCGCCGCGTACACTGCGGTGAATGAAGTTGACTGGGCCTGAGCGCGCATCAGCGAGCGGCAAAACAACCCGCGGCCGCGCACTAGATTGGCCCCGAAAAGCTCGACAATTATATCCTGCAGATTGTCGGTGTTAGCCTTGTTTACGGGCCCGTTGATACGCTTCTTCAGCTGATCCCACGACTCGCGCTGCCGTGTGTCGTCGGCGTCGCTCCTGTCTGTAGCTTCGGCCATCAGCTGCCGCCTTAGTGCTGGTGGCATGTAGCGGCCGCCAGCAACACCACGCCGGCCAGTAATCTGCGATGCTGCAGGCGACCGTCGTTTGGCTGCAACCGGCCCGTGCCTCGGCAAGTCATGTTCCGGCGATTCACGGCCCAGCGGTGTGCGTGGAGAAGGGCTTGGCATTCCACCGTCGCTGTTGCTATCCGCTTCATCGCCTCGCTCACTGCGTTTCACACTCGATCGTTGGTCTGACTCTGGCCGCTCGGTCACCGGCGATTCCATTTGTTTAGGTCCGCAAATAAGGTGAATACAGAGTGAACAACTGCGACTGGCCAGGCCAAACAAATGCATCCCCAACGCACAAAAAATAAGGTTCAGGCGCAGTTCCGAGTGTTTATGGGAATTTCTGCGCGTGATGTTCTGTTTATGCGCCAAAATGCCGATTTGGCGGCAAGTTTGTGCAACACCACAACACTTCTGGAAAGTCTGAATTCCGAATGATCGATTGACGCGCGCACAAGTTACGGCCCTTATTCATGCTGTGACTAGGCTACGTCATGGGGTTATATATTTACAACAGTGTATAATGCACCCCATCCGTGTAACACGGGTCACTGGAGCACACACTTTTGACCTAGTGAACACCAGTCTGAGCTTAGTAAAAGACTAAACCTTGGCACATTGCTGGCATGAGGCTGGGCGCTGTAGGTTTGGCTTAAAATCCCCAGTTTGATGGACAGCCGATCCAGAATTCTTTTTTTTTTCTTGCCAGTAGCTGCTATTAATTTTTCTTTTTGCAAATTTTTATCCCGAGCGTCCTTGGTTGCAATCCGCTTCTATCAAAATCGAATATATACACCAACCTGGACTATACTATTTCAAGGACGCCAAGCGCATTCACCGCCAGCACAGCATTTGAGAAACATGGCTGGAAACTTCCCACAGTATATTCTCGATCGCGGCGACACTGCCCGCGAATACCGCCGTCGATCAAGCTGTATATCGCGCACCAGCGACTCGTCAACAGCCCAGGATTCGTCACCATTTTCTCAGATGTATACCCCGGAAGTGTTAGCGACCCGGACTAGAGAGGAGCCAGGCAGCGATCTAGCTGGCTATAGATTCGCAGATACTAGCAGCAATTTACCGGCCATCAACGAAACGAGGTCTGAGGAGGGAATTCCGGTTGGCGGCCGGCCGGGCATCGGCGCTGACGCAATCATCAGTACTGTTCGCAAGGGGTCCTTGGGCTCTGCTGGCCGAAAGCGCTTCGGCGTTGCACGGCCAACTCTCGTGCATTTGTGAATACCGCAACGTTGACGTCATCCTCCAGCCGCATCGTATCTTGTAACTCTAGCAGGGAAGCCTCGCGCTGACGTTTAGGCATATTTGCCTAACGTTACTACGCTCCGTACGTCACTTTTGAAATGTGAAAATAAACGTGAATTGAAGCCAGGTTTGTGACCTGTGGATTCCAAGGTTTCTTGAATGCCCGTTCGTCAGCATGCAATGGTATCTGCGCACGGTTCGGAAGTGCGTATGCGTAGTAGCACCGTCCGGCAGAGCAAAGGTGGTCGGCTCCAAAGAAGGGGTAGAATCGGCTACTGCCAAACGCACTCCATAGTCGGACTTTGGACTGCTGATCAGCGTCGAGTGGAGCTACTGCCGCCCAGCGTACCATCTCCGAACCCGTCCCCGTTTTTCTTGCTCCAACGCTGGCCAAGCCCGCGGCCGCCGAACTGGAGTCACGAGCGCGTTGCATTGTCCGGGCTGGAAGGCAGTATGGCCACGTGGCTGGGCATCCGTTTGTTTCCTCGTCACCCGGTCCGCCTCTAATCCTTGAAAGGGCTCATGAGGAGACCAGCCAGGGGCCGATGCCATGCGCGCAGCCAACCGCAATCAACAAGCCCGACATTGTTCTGATGCTATCTAGGTCACACGGACGTGTATCTCGGAGCCTGCCACCGCACATGTCACGAGGTTGCATTGAGTTTGCGTTGCTGCGCCAGGCAGCATACGTAAATCGGGCATCATCGGCGCATGCGTTCATTATCCGGATGGAGGGCACGTGCGCAACGGCCAGAGAACTGTGCTGCTCAAAGGCGTCAGCAGAGTTAGAAATGGAAACTCGATACGATCGACAAATGCAGGTAAAAAATTTTCGGATCGGAGATTCGCTGCAGGCCAGCCCACATTCCCCGTGGGATCCGGCGGACGCAGCGCGTGTTCAGCGGAAGCAGATCAACATCGCTCGGCAATTGCCGCTGCACATGCACAGCAGCTTTCCGATGTGTGCATTTTTTGAACACGGTCAGCCAAGACCGGCGCTCAGTGGCTTGCTAAAAATAGTGGGCAGTAGACCATCTGGGCACGATGAAAGGGGGATTTGTGATCGTATCCGGGACGGAGTCGCGGGCTGCGGACGGTCTGCGAGAATGGCTCCATGGGAATGCTGGGCTGCACACGGCATTGTTCGGCGGGCAGAGTCAGGCTTATCGCTTGCCCTGACAAGGGGACGGATACTCGCTGGATGTCTATTGTGGTGTTGCTGGAGCCAAGCGTAAACAAACAGTGGATGGTCAAAAGACGTATTGTTCCTTTTGGCTGCTATCGTCTTTTGACAATAGGGTCTTTATTGCAACAGGTGCAGGTTTGTTCGGGCTGCTGTTTTTAGCAGGATGTACATGCAAGTGTGTGTTTTGGGCGTTGTTTTTCTGGTGCTCGCGAAACGATAAAGAAATTGACGGCTTTATCATTGCTCGCTATTACGGACCACTTCGATTGAACGCTAGCGATCTATTTTTTGCTTGGCAAGCAATGAGGCTCGGCTGCCTCTTTTTGAGACCGCTCGGTCCCAGACGACCAGTTCGGCAGGACTGTGGTCCAATGGCAACAGAAAAGGCGCAAAGCTTAGCTTTTTACGGTTTTCTTTCGGCAAACTTGGCCAAGTGTTCCGAAACGCTCCCTCTTTTTCTGCCAAGTTTCGGAATATCTGTGGAGAGAACCGAGGGGAGTCTGCCCAGCCTTGCCACCTCCCCCTGCTTTTCTGGCCAGCAAGCCGCAGCCGTTTCTGGTGGGACTATTTAAATCTGCCCGCTTCCCTGATGTTGGTTTGAAGCGTCATCGACAACAATTATTTTCCCTCCTTTAGCGAATAACCCTTTTCTCTTACTATTGCTTTAACTTTACCGCATTGAAAGCCTGGCTGCTTCTTAGATAATTGCACATGCTGACTACCTCGGTTCCCTCGTACATCCTGTCATCGGGCCTGGCTGCCCAGCGGTCCCGGCCGCGCAGCCGCCGGCTTAGCCATTCATCTGACGCGTCGTCGATCAATTCGTCCATCTCGTCGCTGCACTCATCGCCTAGCGACGATGAAGTCGAGCAGATGGCCGACGAGTCGCTGTCGGAGATCAAGGAGGTGCTTGGTTATGTGCACACCTCCCGCAGATGGGCGCAGCAGTGCGATGTGCCGCGGCTGGTTCACTTTTGACTGTAATCAGCTTCAGAGCTATCCGAAACACCCCCTGCCTGCGTAACTACTGTAACTTATTATGTTCAATTATGTACTATACCCTTGCCTGTTCAATAAACGCTTCCAAAGAAAACTACATGAAGACAATAGCCACACAATATGCGCAGCGAGCTGCAAATTACAAAAATCCATTAGCAAAGCATAATAAGCGTCAGTGGCATTGTTGATAGAGGATACTGAAAACACAGGCATCTTGCCAAATGCGGACCGAGCAATTTTGCCTTTTCCATTGAGTGTAATTGAGCTAATAGACGCAACAAACGAAAAGCTCCAAATTAATGATTACATTGATTATAAAACAAGAAAGAACTAACCATAGAAAACACAATTAAACAAAATTAGGCATGCTGTGGAAAGCTGACCAGGCGTGGAGCCGCCCGCTGCGTCGCGAATTCCATAGCAATGTCGACAGTATGGGCGCCATTGTGGATCACACAGTCCTTGCCGATATACTCAACGTGCGCATCAGAGAACCGCGGATTGATTGACGATGTCCGTGACCCGACTGACATACAGCCAGGAGACATGGGCGGCGTCGGCATGCTGGCAGCTGGCGCGGTGACCACCCGTGTTGGCGAGCGCGGATGCTTGGGCAACAGCAGATGGAGAGGAATTGACGGCGGCGCCGAGCTCCCGTTCCGGTCATCTTTCCGCGACCGCGTGTGCTTGATCTGCGGCATCGACTTCCACGTGCTGATGTGAGTGCTGAGCGCTGCGGCTGCGTTTGGCACTGCGATGGGCTTTGGCAGCGCGCCCACGCTTTTCCGCCGACAGGCGCTGCGCTGTTGCCGAATCCGCGTAATCTGGGCGCTGATCCCCTGCATCACCACCAGCTCTTGGTCGATGTCGGCAATGTAGCTCAGTGCGAGATCTCCCATTGCGTTCTGTGTTAGATGCGCGGATTAAAAGTACAGGCGGGTTAATTTAAAAAGGAAACGTGTCAATGGAAGGGGAGGAAGAGGTGACTTTGGGACCGTTGGGATTTTTTAAAGGCGGTTGATTCTTTGTCCAGCCCCCTCCGTCCCTGGCTATTATATATGCGGTTTGCTTATTGTTGCTATTTTCCTCGGAGCCTACAATTTTCTCCTGCCTGCAGCTTCGTCTGGACTGCATATCTGTGCTGCGCTTCATCCGGGCCTTTTTTCAGCTTCTCGCCACAAAACCCACCCTGCCTGCAGACATGCCTTTCCTTATTCAGCCTCATCTTCTGGCTGTTTATTCAGAAGCTCGAAAAACTGCCGAAATACGGGCAGCACCGGCTTCCTTCATAAGCACATATGCATGATGCCGCCGCAATTGCCAGCAAAGCGCATTATTGCGCGGTCCTTTGGTCAATACGCCGTGGCATCCACATCGTCATGGACATGTTGGAGAATAGACCTATCTCGTGATTCTTTGTAAATAGAACAATGCCGATTCAGCTGCGAATAATCCGTGTCGGCAAGCGCATGGTGCCTGTTTAAATCCACACTATACGAGCTGACACACGCGCAGCTGCAGTCTCAATTGCCACGGCGGGATGCCCGCAGAACCGACGGCAGTCGGAACCACCCGGGCGTCAGTGCGTTTGGATTATGCGCAGTCCTGAATGCGTTGTCTGCCCAACAGCTCGTCCCCAATGCCGCTTATGTTTAGCACGCGCAGCTATTGTTGTGCCCCACCCCCCTCTAGACCCAGACTTTGCACCTTGCCTTCCCTGCTGCACGGGACAGGCGTCGGAAAAGTCTCCGAATGCATCCGGGGCTTTCTGCAGACCCGCCTTTCTAGCCGACCAACAGAACCGAAATTATCCCAACGAATCACAACGCAAACAAACCGCCAAACTCTGGCAGCGCCACCCAATTTGCGCGCTCCAAAGCCACACGATTCCCGAGTCTATGTTAAAAATATGCCCATGCATGCGCAAAAAAGACCAGTCGACCCTGCAAGGTCTCCGGACTCATTTCGCGTTTGTTTGTCGAATTAATATCCGCGAATCAACTCCGCTTGGCGCGGCCCCCAAATGCACATGCCCTCCATGCGACACTTTCAGGAGACATGTTTTGTTTTCGCTCAGGTTTCGGATTTACCAGGGCCCGTAAACGGTCCCAAACACTGGTTATTTGTAAACAAAAAGCCTTGGACCACACCTGGCAGACCGGAATAAAAGATACCGTCCGCCAGACAGGTAATCGACGTCACGAGCAAGTACAGCAACAATTGCATCCACGTGAGCTATGAATCCGGGCAGCATGCGGCTGTGGTCTGATGGATGAGTCCTGGATATACGCCATACGTGCACAATCCACGTCAGGTGGTTCACAGGTAATATAAATCGTGCTGTATGAATTCCACACATCTACGGAACAATGATAATGTTTTGGCGACCATGCTTCTTCTTCTTTGGCTCCTGCAGCGGCTCGGGCTTCTCGACGTCGTGGGAACCATGCTCGGCAGCTGATCCAGCCTCGGTTTCAGCTTCGACAACCCCGGGCTGTTTCTCCTGCTGTTGCTGCTGCTCCACCTCCCGGGTTTCAACCACCGCTGGCCGAGTCTCCAATGTGTCGCTGACTTCGGCCGGGTTGCCTGTGGCTTCAGTCGAGTTGTCTGTAGCTTCAGTCGGGTTGTCTGCCAGCTGCGGGAACACCTGCTGCTTGAGCTGCGGACTGATCTTGTCCAGCTGCTCCCACGTTCCCCGCCAGAGCACACTGTCCTGGCGCTCCGTCGAATCGCCAAATATTTCCATGCTGTCAAGCACCAACAAGCAGTTTTTGAGGCTTTCCTCGGCCATCTCGCCTAACACGCTCAAATGGCGCCTGCGTTCGGCAGCCTGCTTGTTGCCCAGCGAGGCGCCATGCTTACCCACTGCATCGGGCGATTGTGGATCCAAGCGCGAAGATGCCAGCTTGCCTGTATGGATGTAGACAGACAAGATGGCAATAAGCCGAAGCCAGATGTAGCTCAGCGGCGAATCGCTCGCGGGCTCGGGTTTGTCGCTGTCCAATTGCGGATATGTCGGGCCCAGGCGCGACCCGAGGCTAGGCGACCCCAAGTAAGAGCCAGTGCCGGCGGGCGCCGCGTGCAGCGCACCAGCGTTGTGCAGGAACACCATGGTCAGCATCGATATGCATCGCGCGTGCGTGTCCTCCATCGAGCTGTCGGCCAGCAAGTCGGCGCGCAGCAGCGTATCCATAAGCGGGAACAGCACGCGGCCAAACGCGCCCGACACCCACGACACGCCGGCGAGCCCCGAAATCGCCTTTTGCACCTGTGAGCATGCCAGCTGCCGCACCTCGCGGTTGCCCAGACAAACAAATCCCGAGAGTGCGGACATTGCGCCTATCCACATCATCATTGGCGTGGTCTTGCTGTGGCGTGGCAGACCCGATGCAACCGACGCGATCGAGGGTTCGGTCTGTGCATGGGGCGAGTGCGGTGGCGAGTGCGGCGCGCTGTCCCCACTCTGCAGCCGGGCCAGCTCTTGCATGTCGTAGAGCAGGGCTATGAGTTTGGACGCGATTTCGGAGCCCGCCATGTGGCTTGACGCGCCCAGCGCAGACAGCGCGCGGTCGTTGGGAACGAATGCAGCCAGGGTGTCCAGCACGTCAGCGAAATAGGTAGGTACGTCGATAGCGCCACACTTTAGCAGCACAACAACCTCAACCAGCACATGCAGAATCCGCCGCATGCAGTTGCTGGTGCCCACATGGGCTTCGGCAAAGTCCGGCACGTGCGCCAACCGCTTTAGCAACAACCGCACAATGGCCCAATTGGCAGCCAGCAGCACTTGCACGTCAGTGTCGGCCAATCTTCCGATGCCCTCGGCCAGGGTTGGCGCTACTCCGTGGAACGTGCGTTCGTCGCTATCGCGAAGAAGCCCTAGGCAGCGAAGCATGCGCTCAACTAGCTCCAGCTGGTCGGTTTCCAGTACTCGTGCGGCCATGTTCAAAAGGCCACTGACACAGCGCTCAAGCGCAAAGTGGTGCAGAGTGTCGGCTGATTCGAGCATTCGCTGAACCGCGGGTTCAATCGCCGGCCACACCGTCGAGGCACGGGTGGGCTCTGCGAGCACCAGTTGCACGGCCAACTCGAAAAGGTACACAGATGATGGCACATAATGTGCTTGCGCAGCATCTACAGCCGAATCAATGGATGCCGGTTTGGTTACGGGTGAGCGAGCATCGTCCGCGGCATCTGCCGGCGACCCGGGCTGCGACGGCGGCGGCTGTGGAAACCGTTCGGCGAGCACTGTCAGGAACAAAGGCAACGCACTCCCGATATCGTTGCCCAAGTTGCTCAGCGAGCCAATTGCGCTGGCCCGCACAGCCATCTGACCCCGCGATATCAAACCAACTAGCTGCTCAGGCGCTGCGCGCCAGCGTAGCTCCTGGCGCCGCGTCGGGGACGTCTGGCTTTCGGCGCTGCTGCCCCAGAACGACGAAATCGCTGACAACAGGCCGCCCTGCTGGCCATCACGCTGACCTTCGCCGGCGCCCAAGCGCCGCGCGCGGATACGCAGCTGTGCCGCGTCCATGGCTAGCAGCGTCGACGTGCGCGGCACCCACATGTGTTCAAAAATCGGGTCCTCAATCGTTCGTAGCTGGCGTGGAAGCAGATCTGCATCGACAGCTACATGCACCACGTCCAGAAGTGCATCCCATCCCTGCCTGCCGATGGCACTAGAGAACTGCGCTGCCAGCTCGAATAGCGCAACAAACGCAATCTGACCCCTGTAGTCCTGGCCAAACTGCAGTGCCGCCTGTGTGACCTGTACGGACACGTCCTCCTGCTCTTGTAGCTTTAGTCGCTGCTCGCTGCCCGCAAATCCCTCGGCCGCCACGCCCAGTGACGAGGTTGGCGATTCGGCATCCAGGACGCTGTAGCGGTTGTAAGATTTGACCAACACCTGGGATATCAGCATGTCAGAGGATACCGAGTGCAGCCCGGTCATAGAGGCCAGTAGCAGCAGGGCCTCGTTGACACAGGCTGACAGCCCAAAGTGCGCAGCACTAGCCACCAGCGCATGCAAACCAGACAGCGCGAGGCGCAGCGTGTGGTCGCTGGAAAAATGCGCTAGAGTGCGGGCCAGCGATTGCAAAAAACGCGGCCACGTGGCCGCCAGCAGCCCGCGGTCAAACTCGCCGGTCTGACCGCTCGTCGACATCCACGGGCTGGCGTTGTCGGCGGCAACCGCATGCCACGCATACTCAAACCCAGCAGCGCCTTCGTGCTCGGCCGGGAACACCAGCTCATGGTCGCGGATCGCATTGTACACGTCAGTCAGAAATCCGGCGCGGAAATCGTGGCCATCGTTGACACCACGCAGGTTGCGCGCAAAGTCCTCAAACTTCATGCGCCCCTTTACCTGCGGCGAATGCTGATCGGTGTTCAGCATAATTATCGCGTACGCCAGGATAAATGCCGCGTCCTTGCTGGCAATATCGGGCGGATCGCTAGCAAAGTACACGGCCGAAAAGGTCTCCATGATGCGCTCAATCTGCTGCGACTCGCCTGGAAGCCGGAACGTGCCTAACAGGCTGCGCATGGCCTCGTCAAGTCGCCGCCCCGAAAAGTCAAACAACCCCAGGTACGCCTGCAACACCTCCAGATTTGACGGCTTCGACAGGTACTCGCCCAACAGCCGCTTGTTGATCGTCGGCGTCTCGCGCAGAAAGCTGGCCAGCTGCTGGGCCATCTCGGTGCTGTTATCGCGGCTTAACACATTTGCGCGCTGCAAATACGCAATCCCATCCTTCGGCTTCTCGTTGAACAGTCGCGCGGCCCGCATCATCGTATCCTTGTGTTGCTTGCGGTCTAGCAGCTGCGCCATCGTCAGCGGCGTTGTCGCTGGCGCATCTGCGCTATCGCTACGAGTCACGACATGGCTCACACCCAGCAGTCTGGCCCACTGCCCTGTCGGCGGTGCTGCGCCCGCACGCACGGCCATGCGAATCAGATGGTGCAACATAATGTCCAGATACGCCTCGCTCTCGTCGTTGCGCGCATCAGGCCACGGCACTGCGCGCGCGGCCACAAACGACACCAGAAAGTCAAACATGTTTCCGCGCTGCACGTCACAGTCATAGTTGACCCACAGGTCGGTCAGCAGTGCCTCGTCGCCGATAAGCAGATGGTGCAGGCCCTCGAGCAGCTGCCGCCGCGTCTCCTGTGTCGCTAGTCGTCCGCGCATGCCCTTCTTCAGTGATGCAGAGTCGTATAGCTCCACCTCTTGCTCATACGTCGGCGCCGTATCAGCCGCTAGTAGCGCCGGTATTGCGGCGTCATCGTGCATGCTGGCCGCGCTGCCTCGGCGGCTGCTACCGGTATCTGTCTTGTCGTTAATCCGCAGTCCGCTGTCGGGCCCGCTAATTTCGGGAACGACACGTGGCTTCGGTAGCACGCGTTGCGCACCCGTCGTGGGCGTCGCCGGGCCACGCCGCAGTGGCGACCGGCTTCCAGGCCGTGCTAGCTCTGGCAGCGCCATGACCCGGCCCAGCGTCTGGCACAGAAACAGCTCCAGATGCCCCTTGGTATCTCGTCTGTGCGATGCAAACAGCAAGTAAAGCACACGCAGTGCCGGTGAGATCAAGCTTGACTGGTCGCGCTGCAGAATCAGCAGTAGACTGTGGCCCAAATCACCCAGCGTCAGCTCGCGCAGCGCTGCAAACGCCGCCATTGCGTAGCACGCCTTTTGGAACGCCGCCTGCAGCGTGTTTAGTGCCAATAGCCGCATTGTGTCCGTGTACTGCAGGTCTTGTGGATTGGTCAGTGCTACCAGCACTCGGTACAGCTCGCGGATTGCCGGCAGTCCAAAGCACTGCTGTGACTCTGGTGGTGCCACTGATGCTGCCGGCTCGACACTCTGTGGTGCCCCCAGCGATACTACCGATGCTGCCGGCTGCGGACTGTGCTCGGTGTTATCGTCGCCTTGCTTTGGCTCTGTACTCGAACCGCTCTGACCTGGCTGCTGCTTGTCGGTTGAGATGGCAACTGCCGGTGCGTCATCGCGCTCAAGCAGTGCACTGCCGCCCTCGTGCATGTCGTTCAGCTTGCCAAACACAAATGTGACCAGCGTAAACAGCGTCGACTCTGCTGCCTTGCGCAGCATCTCGCTCAGCCGCATCTGGCAGCTCATGCTCAGCACCGTCTCCATGATCTCACACACCGACACGTCGTTCAGTCGGCTGCCGCCAGGACTCAAGACCAGTGCCCCTAGCACATTGAGGATCTGCATCAGCACTGCCTCATCCGACGCTGCATCCGTAGCCTCGAACCGACAGTGGGTGACTGCCTGAGTCATCTCCAGCAGCGCCGGCACTGCCTCTATGCGCGACAGGTCAACGATTCCGTGACTGATGAACCGCTGGATGCTGACCAGAGCGCAGCGCGTGATTGGGCCTGTGGTTTCGGCGTCCCGGATTACCAGCAAAAATGGGTCGATTATTGCTTGCAAGTCCATCAAGTGCGGGTCAGACACGCCGTTGATCGCCTCGCGTAGTAGCAAAAACGACTCGAGGATCATGACCCGCCCCATCTCGTCGCCGTCGCTGTCATCGTTTCTGTCTGCAAAGGATGCCAGGCCAATGCACTCGCCGGCCCTGCCCAGCGTCCGGCGGCTAGCAAATTCGCGCCGATACCGGTCGATCTGCGTCAATGCGCGGTGTCCGGGGCTGTTTGAGTCTGCCTGGGCTATCGCTTCTGTGGCCTCGGCGTCCTGGCCTGCGTCCTGCGTGCCCGGCCACCGGCTGCCGCCTACCCATAGCGCGCCCAGCCCGTCGCGCTCGACGGCTTCGGCCCACAGTGCGTTCTTGCGCAGCTCGCGCACGAGCGTGTCAATCTCTGCCTCCACCAGCAGTCGCCACGACTCGGCGGACAGCGGGACAAACGGAGTGCTCCGGGGCTCTGCGCTTGCGTCCGAAGACAGCATATTGATCGTTCCTCTGAATGCCAAATAATGTTCCTGGAGATGAACCTGTGCTCCTCCCAAAGCCGACCAGCGCGCGCTCAGGGAATGTATGCGCTGGCACAAATCAACCATGCCCGGCTCGGTCGAGCCGGTCGAGCCGGTTCGGTGCGAGCCGTATGTCGTTTGGCAAAATCGACCATCCGCTTGGCAGCCGAGCTGTGATCAATCTCTCTTCAAATTGCCCCTCTGGTAGCTTTGACAACTATATTCTAGGCAAAAATGGTACGAATCCATTCGATGTTTTTTCGAGGGCGGGCTGGAGGGCGAGGATGCGGGAATGGATGCGGGAGAGAGAAAGCGCCGGTTTGATGCAGGTTGCTGTTCCGCGTTGGATACGCATGCTCAAGCGATGGATGCAACCGGCTTGCCAGCGATCTAGCGCTGAATAGCTCAGATCAAAGCCGGCGATGTGGCGAATTCTGGCAAATTGAGGACAGCATTACTCAATTCAAACGGAATGGAGCTAGCTGCCTGCTTCGGTGTGCTGTTGAATTTGCGCTTGGCTGCACACTTGACAATACAGGAGCCGGAGGCAGCAGCAGCAACTTGAGTAGCTGGCTAGCTCGGGGTTCTGCTCAGAATCTCGCTTTGAGCGGCTTGCCAAGCGCGAGGACCGAATTGCCCATTTACCGCGCTTTCTCTCTTTTTTTTCGCAGTACCCGCTTGCCTTTGCCGCCTTGCTGAGCGCGTTATCGGCACCGAGAGCGATCTTACTAACCAGCTCTTCTGCTTTTGTTGTAGGCTATCGATCTTGCGCACAAGCACGTCAAGAGCAAAAACCGCTCTGCTCCCAAGAGCGACAACGTCTACCTGCTGCTCCTGGTGAAGGTACAGTATCCACGATCACCATAATACGCCGTTTTGTAGTGCAAACGACGCTAATGAGACTGCAGCTGAGTTTAATTATGTAGCTGTTCCGCTTCCTTGCGCGCCGGACCGACTCGAACTTCAACAAGGTTGTGCTGAAGCGCCTGTATATGTCGCGTGTCAACCGTCCCCCGGTGTCTCTGTCGCGCCTGGCATCGCTGACCAGAAACATCTCGGGCAACACTGCCGTTGTCATTGGCACCATCACTGACGATGAGCGCATGGAGGTTGTCCCCAAGCTCTCGGTTGCTGCTCTGCACGTCACCAAGGGCGCGCGTGCCCGCATTCTGAACGCTGGCGGTGAGATCCTGACCCTGGATCAGCTTGCTCTGCGTGCCCCGACCGGCTCCAACTGCGTCCTGCTCCGCGGCAAGCGCAGCGCCCGCGAGGCCGTCAAGCACTTTGGCCGTGCCCCGGGTACCCCCAACTCCCACACCAAGCCCTATGTCCGCTCCAAGGGCCGCAAGTTCGAGCGTGCTCGTGGCCGTCGTGCCAGCCGTGGCTACAAGAACTAAGCTCGTTTTGTTTATTCAACAAGCTCATTCTGTTTGCAGCACTTTATCTAAAAACTCGATCAAACTGATCTTGCAATTTTCTCGCTGGGGGTAATGTCGTAGTTTCTGTGCTGAAATTGGGTTTATGAGAAGAGAAAGGCTGGGTCGGGTCTACATGTGGTGGAACTGACCCCGGATCTGGTGGTGCGGCTGCACATAGGCGCCGTACGGCAGCGTTGTGAACGGCGAGTTAAACTGGGTCGGACGAAGGCGAACTCCGCTTGCAGAATGGCCGACGGCCTGCGGCAACGCGCTAGCACTGTCTGCCTCTGCGCCGGCATCGTCGTCGCACCGGGCACTAAACACCCGATCGTTGCGATGCAGACCCAGGTAGGGTGGCTGCTTGGGCGGCGCATATGCAGCCAGATTGCCTCGGTTGTTGGCATCGTCGCTGCCGCTGCTTGCGCGCGAGTTGGCTGGCGCCGGCAGTACCGGCGAATGCAACGCTGACATCGAAAGGTACGTGTCCAGCTCCTTGCCGGTCAGAGAATCGGCCGGGTACGCCGATACAACCTCATCGTCCTTAGGCACGGCGCGGCTTTTGTCGTGCATCCTCAGCGTGCCTCTGAGCTTGCTGCCGGCCTGGCGCATAACTGTCGTAAACCGATTTCCGAACTTGGGCTTATCCACGGGCGCTGACGCGCCGCTTGACGCGCTCGATATGCCCGAAAATGAACTCTGCATGACGCCAGCGGTGCTATGCGAGTTGCTCGTGGCCAACGTGGCGCCCGAAATTGACTTGTAGAAGCTGGTCGAGCGGCGGAGCAGGTCGCGCCCGGCACGCTTGACAAATAGCTGGATTGTCGACTGCTTGCGCGTGGGCTGCTTGTTGCTTATCGGGGCCGGGCTAGAGAACGTGCCACAGTAGTCGCTGCTGCTGTCGCTGTACACTGAGGCTGACGACACACTCGACAGATCCCACTCGGTCTCTTTGCTGGCCTGAGCATGGCGGTTCTTCCACGAGCGGATCATGTTCCAGGGCACACCCGCAGACTTGACGGTGCGCAGGATGTGCTTGCGCGCGCCGTTCAGTGCATCAGCCTTTGCTGGCGGCTTGGATGCAGAGACTGAGCGCTGGTTGCTGGCGGCAGCCGATGTGCTCAATCCGAACGGAAATCCTGGCCCCGCTTTTGCTGCCGTGCCGGACGCTGCTGTGTCCACGGGCGTTTGCGCAGTGTGCCAGATGGACTCTTCGTATATGTCGTAGATCTTGTGCTGGTCGATGATGGAGCTGCTTGTCCGATGGAGCTGGCGATGGCTGCTCTGGCTAATGCGCTGCGACCACTGCAAGGCCCGAGAGATAGTGCTCTGCATGCCGTTGCTGGCAGAGCTGCTGGGGACGTCATACAGATAGCGCGAGACGCGGCGAGAGTTTTTGTCGAGCTGAAAGTCGAGATCCAGTTGGAAGCGACTTTGTCTGCGCTTGGTTCGTTCTTGCGACTGCTGCCTGGTGGGCAGCGTGTTGCTGCAGAACCCATCGCCGCCCGGGAACAGCATGTCAGACACGATCATAGAGTTGCGGTTGCTGAGCCTGGTCTCAATCTGCGCCATGCTCATCTGCTTGCGGAGTTGCACCACCGGGCGGTCAGCATCACCATTCTCGATGGAGCTGGTATCCGGCGACCGCTGACGGAGTGCCGGCATTGGCGGTGGCAGTGCGCGCTCGGGTGCATGCGATACCAGAGTCGCGGCGGTTGACGACTTGCCCATGTCAGACTCGTAGGAGCAGTTTTCAATTGGCGACAGCAAATCGGCTACCTCGGGCATCTGCTCGCTCTTGCTCATCAGCGACAGCAGCGACTGGGACAGCGGGCCATTATCCTCAGGACAGGATAAGTTGTGATGCGACTTTGCCGCTCGCGCCTGTAGGTACATCCGACTGGGCTTCAGACCATCCTCTGGTGCATCTTCGGCCGCGGTGCTCCCGTAGGGGTCGCGCTTGGAAAACGCCGGCAGTGATGCCGTGGATCTGGAGATGCGGCTGAAGCGCGAGGTATCAAGCCCCGAATGGCGAAGATCGAGAGGCGACTGATCTGCCGAGCCCGTGACATCGCGCTGGTCAATTTCCTCTACTTGCGATGCGTGTTCGAAATCCTTGTGCACCCCGGTATCAGTCGGTGTGGCTTCAAGGGCCGGCAGTGGGGGCTCAGGATTCTGAGACGGTGGATTGGGAAAGTCGAACAGGTCAGCACTTTGCATGTTACTCGGCGAGTCATCGTCATTAGCGGCTGACAGCATTTTTGAATAATGTATATCGAAGCGGTGCGTGGATATGGCGGAAAGATAAAGCTACTTGCAAGTGCGCATTGTCGCCCGAAACAGAGGGTATCAGAATAGAAGAGGCCTGATAATAGCAGAATATGAGAAGCGAAGAAGAGCGAAGAAAACCGCCGGCCAATGCTGCTAGCCTAGCCAGTCGCAAAATGTGTTTACTAAATGCGTGGGCAGCAAGCACATTGCATACACTGAGTGTGTAAACTCCAGTCGCTGGCTGTATGCGGCACCAATATTGGCCCGGTGCGCAACTGGAGTGCTTTCTGCTGGAGACAGAGCAATCGCAATGCGTGAACGTTGCGCAACCGCTTGTTTGCAGCATTTATCCTCAAAACGTTGCTGGATGTCGACGCCTACAGACAAGCTTCAAGCCAAACGCAGTAATTCATAACATCCAGCGGCATAAATCTACGGCTTTTAAGGTAGTGCTCGGTGCCATAGCCACAATAACAAAAATAGCTATATTTCGAAAAGGCCGGCTGCTATCTAAAACAACACAAAATGCAGTAGGCGCTGGGTCTACTTTGGCTTGGGCTTGACGTCGTCGTCGGCTACAGCGTGCAGCATGATGGTGTTTTTAATCGTGGCCACGTTGCCCTTGTAGCCCTGCGACCAGTCGTAGCCGAGCGCGTAGGCGAACAGCTTGCCGTCGCCACTGAACGCAGTGGACACAATCGGCCCACCCAGGTTTGCGTGCGCCTTGAGCCTCTGCTTGGCGTCCTTGTCCCAGAAGATGAACGAGCCATCGTTCGACGCCGTCGAAAAGGTGCCGTATACTGGGTGGACGGAAATGGTGTTCACCGAGGACACGGTCGACTTCATCGGAATGTCGTTGTTCCGGTGGCATTTGAACGAAAAGCTCTTTTCCTTCATCTTTGGATCCACGTACTGGATGCCCACCCGGCCCTCGATCGACCCGATCGCGTATCCGTCCTTTTTGGTAAAGCATGCCACCGTCCGGGTTTGCCATCTGAGCGGCGAATCAACCGTCTCAAAGGGCGTGGTCGGGTTCGCCATGTCAAACACCAACACCTTCCGCTCCGCTGTGGCAACAACCAGCAGTGGATTGTTGCAGTCCATCGCGTAGGCACGTTCGGGCAAGTTCACCGTCCCAATTGGCGTCGGCTGGCGCGTGTCCCAGTACTTTAGCATCTTGTCCCAGCCCGCAGTGGCGATAATCGGCGAGCTGTTCTCTGCCTCTACGAATTTAATGCAGCGAATCGGCCCGTCGTGCTGGGCCACTTGGCTCGTCTGTCCGGTCGCCAAGTCAATCATCCGCCCGGCCTTGTCGGCACCGCCGGAAACAACTTTGCTGCCGTCCTAGAGAAAATACAATACTCGTCAAAGGTTAGACGTTGTAATTGAACGGTGGCTGCCAACGTGTCCCCGGAGTGGCCGCTGTGCTGGGCAAATGGCAACGCGCAATCCCCGCTCTCCAACTTACCAGGCTCCATGCGCAGCAAAGCGCCGGCCCTTCGTGCGAAAACGCCGCCTTTCCTAACGACGAGCCATTGCTCTGAACCTCCCAAATCCGAACCTAAAACCCCGAAAGCAAATCCACTTAGCGACCGCCGCTCCAAGTTGAACGCATAGCTGCAATGCGGTATGCAGCAGTGCTCCACATACCTCGTTGTCCCAGGACGAAGCGGCCAGATAGTTGGCCTTTGAGCTGAACGCCAGCTCGCTCACAGCATCGGACGGCGGCTGGCTGATTTCCACGTTGTTGGTTGTTTGTTTGTATGGATTGGTGTTCATTTTCGCTGCTTGCTCGTTAACCTGGACCCGCGCTTACTGACGCACCCTTGGTGACAGAAAGCTCGCAGCACGAAATGTTAAATGAAGGCACGCTGATTGTGACCGTAAATAAACGCGAGCAGACGATTAAGCGAAAAAAAAACGAACCAACAAAAAACGCGGACATGCAAGTTGTTGGCGCTGCTTGATCGGCGCGTTGATTTTTATTAGTGCTAGAAATGAGATTTTTATACATTTTGGAGAGTAGGGAACGATGTGGTTTTCTTTTGCAGTGGGGTGGGTGCGCGCCTAGTGTGGGGGATTCAGTGCGCGACGCTAACGGTTCTGGCCGCGGGCTCGGTCAGGCGGCCAGCGCTGCCTGCCTCCAGGACATCGACGCCGTCTAGATCCATATCCGCATCCTCGTCGGCACCGGCACACAGCTCCCAGATGGCATTGGACGCGGCATCCCAGTAGATGGACTGCGCGCCGGCGTATTGCTTGTGCGCCCGGGTAATCATCTGGGCAATGTTTGCATTCTCACGCGCGCTGTTCAGGATGCTGCGCAGCGTGGTCATGTACAGGTCGCCATCCTGCGGCAGCTGATCGCGCAGACTGTACAGCAGCTCGTAGCTGGCATCCAGTTCCTGGACAACATTGGCCTCGAGCATCGCACACGTCGCATAGTGCTTGATCCCCGGATGACTGTACTCGAGCTTGTCTAGGTACACGTTGATCAGCCCGACTGCATCCGTGTGCGTGTACAGCGGCACGTCCACCTCGTCGTCAGCCTGCAACAGATCAACCAGGCCGTCAAACTCCTTGCTGGTGAGCGAAAACACATTCAACGAGCGGAGAAAGTAGTACGTGTCGCACAGACTGGCGAGCATGCTGGCAAAGGCTGGGTCGACGGAGGCGCGCTTGATCGCTGCCTTCAGCACAAACGGGCCGTCGCTGTCGTAGAGCGAGCCCGAGGACTCGACAAGCCCCAGGGTTTCCAGCGCCGCCTTCTCGTGGACAGAGAGGTCGTCGCTGTCGGTCGACATGCTGCTGCAATACAGCAGAAGGGTGACAAATACGTCGGGAAGCCCGGTAAGGTCCCAGACAGCGTTCTCGACCCACTCGAGCGACTTGAACACGTTGTGCGGGTTTGTTGGCAGCGATGCTGCGGAAATGGGTTTGGACATTCTTGCTGGAAAGACAGGCTATATGTTTGGCGTTGCTTGGTGCGGGTTGCTGGATTTGCTGGCTCGATGGATAGCTGGTCAAATAGAATAAATGGTACCCAGAGAGCAAGAGGTGGGAGAGCGGCAAAACCGCGTTTTATTTGCAGTCGAGGACAAGGGGAAGAGCGGCCTTGACACAATGGTGGCACATGACGCGAACACAACCTCTGTACGTTGGTCATCACCTGACCAAAACACACACAAACACCGAGTCGCGCCCGAGCCGAGTCGATGTCTCGCGTCTCCAGAAAAAAAAAAAGATCGATCCAGACTTTTGCTGCACTTTGCTTTCGCTATTCTGAATTTTTTTGTTGGCACATACCCTATTTAGGCTCTTTTATCTCTTTGCCAATTGCTTTTGCAGACGGCGCTCTTTTGGCACAAATCTCTGGGCACTTTAATTCCCGGCCTTATTCTTTGGAGTGGCCAGAAATCTGTCTGATTGCGGTGTCCGAAAACGTCCCACACGGCGTCTGAGGCCTTGAGAAGCACGCGAATTGCAAGGCTAAATTCGCCCTTTTCACGGGAAGAACCCTCTACCCGAAGCCTCCCCTAGGATTTGTGTTTAATAAACTCAGCGGCCCACCACGTCCAGAAACCAGCGGACGTTTTGGTTGATCGCTACACGAGCACGGCTATTTCGCACTTTTCTGCCGCGTCAACATATCCTGCCTTTGGCTGCCAGGGTTTCCAGTAGTATAGCTAGTTTCCAATAACCATCTCTGGGTGGAGGCCACACGCCGTTAAAAGAGAAAAGCGGCATGTCAATGCCCACCGATTCTAACAATGATGCCAGCGCTCCGTTGAGCGTTGCTGAACAAAAAAAGCACGCTCAGGAGGAGGCAAAGGCAGAACTCGCCAAGCCAGGTAAATGTCCTGTGGATTACGTGCATATTTCACACCAAAATTCACATTAATACCGGATGCTACCAGCAACGGTACGTCGTGTGTGTAGATGCCATGCAATCAGTCGCATTGCGCATGCTCTCGTGCAGACAACCAACTAACTTTTGCGAACTAACGGTGTTTGGTGTGTAACTGTAGATTCCATCATGGAGCCGACCGCGGAGAAGTTTGTCAACCAGTACCTGGAGGCCGGCGGCGCGCCGTTCAACACCATGAACCTGCTGATGACGAGCTACGAGGGGCTGGCAGCCATGGCTAACATGGTGAATCGCGACATGACCACAGCGTTCGGACCTAGTGTCAGCACTGCAATCACCGATGCAGTCGGCCGCAAAATTGTCGAGAGCTTCGATCCGCAAAAAGCCGATGTCGAGTACGGCGAGACCGGCCAGCTTCCCGAGTACATCGAGGCCATGCTGCCGCACCAAGACTGGCGCAAGATGATTTACCGCCTGAGCGAGCGATACCCGAGCAGCACTATGCTTAGCGCTGCGCTGCAGCATATTGCCGACCAGGGCTACCAGGCCGAAATGACGTTGCTGAGCTCGGCGTCGCTGCACACGCACGTGTTCTACTCGCTCCTCGCCGAGTGCCTGGAGAAGATTTCACCAGCAAACGAGGAGAATCTGCAAGAAAAAATGGGCGAGCTGATAAGCACCGTTTGTCGGCGAGAGCAGACATATCTGCTTGCACAGTATGTGTTCCACGGGGTTCAGCAGAAGCTTGGGCCCCAGGCAATGGGAATTCGGCGCATCGCACAGGACCTCGAATCGTACATGTTCGACAACTACAAGCGGCCGCAGCTGGCAATTAACATTCGGCTGTTGTTGAACGGGCTAGCGGTCGGCGGCGGCGATCGTATTGCCGACGCCGTAGCCTCGATTATTCAAGACGCGTACGCTGCGGCCGGCGATGTTGCAAGCATCTACAACGAGTACCACGGCGCTGTAGCCAGCGGCAAGCCGGCACCTTCTGTCGGCATCTTGCAAAATGAGCGGGTGCTGGGGTCAATTATTGAACAGGCATTTGGTCACCTGTGGGGCACTGCTGCACAGAAGCAACGCCCCGAGCTTGCCAGCAAGTGCACCTGGCTTATAGCCTATGCGACGCAGTGCGCGGACGGATTGCCAGACAGTGTGTCGATAGACAAGGTGCAGCAGCTAGTCGGTCAAATGAAGGAGGTGCGCGAGGAGCTGCCAGCGCGGCCGATTCAGACGCACGTATACGGGATTCTTCCGAAGATACTAGAGTGGATCAACACCCCCATCCTGGCGCGGATCGTGCTACTGTGGGTCCGCGATGTGACTACGTACGACAACTTTACGTACTACAGCACTTACTTTACCAGCTCCGAAGTGCCCGTCTTGTTCTTGCTGCTCGAAGAGATTGCCTATCGCCAGCCGCTCCTGAAGCCTCTAGTGTTTGCCGCGTACAAGGACAGCTTTGAGTCTCGAGTGCCCGATTTTCCGCCCGAGAAGCAGATTAAGCTGCAGAAGATGGTCATCAACCGCATCGCCGTGCTGGCGCAGCTGGATTATGTGCTTCCAGTGCTCAACTACTTTGACGCCAAAAAGGAACTCATCGACGAGAGCGTGATTGTCTATTTTTTGTGCCGCCTCCTCGCCCAGTTTGACGCGCCGTATCCGACCGAGTTTTACACACCAGTGCTGAGGCTGCTCCAGCATGCGATCGATGGAGTCAAGGTTGCCAAGGAGAAGGATGTTATGTGCGTCCGTGACTTCCTCGCCCGCGTCGACGATGATCAGGCGCGCGCGCTCGGCGCCATGCTGGTTGACGATGCCACTGGCTCGCCCATCTCGATTGATTAGGATTTTTATGACATAATGGAAATTTGCCGCTTTATTATAATGACATCAGACGCATTCGTGTGGTCGCTCTCGTTTGGGCAAGGCGCTTAGCAATATGATCTCATAGTTGCAAATCCGCGTCTTGCCCCGGAGAAGAGAGCACGCCTTTGCCGGCGATTTCCAGCCATGGTGGAACAACAATTCATTATCCCGCGTGAGCTGCTCACAGTCCGGGTGTAGTGCCCTCAGTCGCCTTGCTTGCTGGCGCCGGTGCGCCGAGAAGGCAGGTGACGATGCCTAAATTATGCTGCCAGCGGTTGTCCCGATGCTTGCTGCGCAGCAGACGCTTCATCGCTGCAGAGCACGGAAGGAAGGCCAGCATCCGCCCTGGAAAAAGCTAATGAAATTTCAGAAAGCATTGGTGTGTCTGAGAAGCGCCGTCGCAAGATTAATTGCCGACGATATATGCGGCGCCGCCGAACAAAGCTCAGGAACAGGCGCGAGATGGAACACTGGGCAACGGTGCGCAGCCAAGTTTAATCGCCAGCATCATTATAGAATCATGACACATTTGCCGCCTGTGTTATCGAGCCTCTGAAGATTTCGCGTGTCAAACCCGACCATATTTGATAAATTGTCGAATTACCGCAGCAACTGCAGCGGCCACCAGAACGCGTGACCAGGTGGTGCATGGGATGGACAATTTGCACCGATGCGCGGGACGAAGCAGAAGACGCACAGAGGAGAGGCATCTCACACGGCGGACATGGCAACAAACAGTTGCCAAGCACATGCTCTTGTTCCTTGCATAATTTTGTCGGACGGAATGGTGATGTAATCTTTAAAGAGCACACGTAGTTTGCGCATTCGGCATGCTTGGTCAAGACCGGTATAAATAGAGCATCCTGCTGCGTTCGAGCCAGGGCGCTCCTCCTTTTTTTCTACGTGAAACTGGATTTTACGACTTGTATTTTTTTAACTTGCTGGAATGGACTCTCTACTACTTTCATCCGAGGACACGTATCTGCTGCTAGCACGCCAAGGATATGCGGCGCAAGGACGGCGGCGCTCGGCCATGCGTCACTCGACCATGCTGTCGAGGCAGTCGGTCAGCACCACTACCTCGGAAAGCAGCTCGCCCGTTGACAGCGCATTTCCCGCCGACAACGACTATATGCAGCAAGCGACAGAAGCAGAAAAGCAGGCGGTGCCGATTAGCCTGCCGGCGCTGAAAACAGACTCCAGCACCGCAGCGGCTGACATGCAGCCATCGATGTCACCGTCCTCGCGCAGCCTGCTGCACGAAAGATTTATGGACCAGCTCCAAGACACAATAATCGAGGAAGAAGACGGCGGCGACGGCGTGGTTATATATAACGGTCTAAAGCGGCTTAGCCTGTCCGAAGCCGGATTAGTTGTGCAGGGCCGGCCCCGAATCGTGCACATTTAAGCCAAGCAGCCAAATTGTATATAATTGCTTTAACAATGCTTCATCATAAACTATTGGATAGGACGGACAACGGTCACAACCTTGCACTTGCCTGTTCCAGGCGAAGGCTCGACCGGAGAGTCAGTGGAGGACTGCTCGCCAGACCCCTCGGTACCTGAGGGCTCCTGCGAGTCATCAGAGGTCGGCTCGGCGGAGTAATCCGAAGACTCACCATCTGACGCACCATTATCCGAGGACTCGGCGCTCGAAGCGCCTGCATCCGACGAACCGGCGTCCGAGGCATTATCATCTGAGGATGCTGCATCTGACGAGCCGTCGTCCGAAGAGCCGTCATCTGAGGGTGTAGCATCCGATGAGCCTTCATCAGAAGCCTCGGCGTCAGAAGAACCAGCATCAGAAGAGCCAGCATCAGAAGAACCAGCATCAGAAGTCTGCTGGCTGTCGGAAGACGCCGGCTCGACAGTATCGGACTCGGAGTTCGCCAGGTCGCTGCCGCTGCACTTGATTGCGATCGAATCGACAAACATCTGGTACACGGTCGAGTCGGTCCAAGGCGTCGGCGTTCCGGCCCACTCCTCGGTGCCCTCGGCGCCCGAGTTTCCGCCGTCCCAGATTGAGAGGCCCACCCGGCCCTCGGCAGCGGGGAACCGGTACTCCTTGGCGCTCTTGTTGTAGGTGTCTTCGCGCTTGAGCGTGCGCAGGGTCTTGCCGTCAACAGCCCACGAGATAAAGTCCGGATCCCACACAATTGTGTAGTCGTGGTAGTCCGCCGAGCTGTCGCCGCCAATGTCAAAGTACTTGCTGTTGCTGTAGTTCAGGATGTCGTGGTAGAAGAAGTTGGTCTCGACGGTGTTTGGCTCCTTGCCGACCCACTCAAAGTCGATCTCGTCGCCCACCTGGTCGCTGCGGATAATAAACGCCGAAACAACGCCCTTGGCAATCGCCGCGGTCTTGATGCGAGCGGTGACGGTTCCGTACTGAATTGTGTGCGACGCATGCACGGTGGCGCCAAAGCCCTTCTTCTGGGCGCTGTCGTAGGTCATGTCGAGCACCAGCTTGCCGTCCTCGATCTTGGTGTTGTCGGGCTCGAAGACGGACACGAATGCATTGGTGTTGGGGTTGCCCGAGAACTGCTTCACGGGCACCACGTCGGACGAGCTGTCAAAGTTGACGGTCTGGCCCAGGCAGCCCTCGGGCTTCCAGCACGAGGTCGAGTTGTACGACTTTGTGGCATCGCAGAGATCCCACATGCAGAACATGGCGTTTGCATCGCAATACCCCTCACGGTAGCAGGGCGCCCATTCGTTACAGGTGCTTTCGCTGGCCGACGAGGCCGCAGACACGAGTGCCCCTGCGGTCAGGGCGAGTGCCCAGAGTCTTGACATTGGTAAATAGAGTGCAAAGCGCTAATGAAGCGGGTAATGAAGGATTAGTGAAGCGGATGTGCTTGAGGATTGAGCGTGTGTGCGTGGGGAGAGGAGGGAAGTGATGTAGTGAAAGCCCAAAAGGAGCCAGAGGGATATCCGTGCGCTTAAGTATCTGCTTGGAAATGAGCCCACCTTAGCACGCTCGCTGCCTTCCGCCTTTGTAAAAATTGCATCAACAAAAGGCGCATTTGTTGTTTTCTTTCATTTAAAGAGTAGGACAGTTCTTGGCAATCAAGCGGACAGGCCAAGTTCTAGGTATTTTTAGGCTGGTAATAAGAGTCTTTAAGAGAGCTTTGTGCGCTTCTCAGCCATGCGATGGAGCGTCCGATGAGCTCTTTCGGATACGCCGATCAGCCCCTTTGTGTTTTCGGACTTCAAAGAACCGTCGTGCAGCGGAATTAGCCCGGATGCGGGCTGGACCGGCTGTCCCTGCCAGACCGCAAGATTCAAACCGGTTTTTGTGCAAGATTAGGCGGTCCGCTTCTGATCGGAAAGAGATGCCTGCTTTGTGGATTTGGAGTTCGCATGATGCCCGGTAGTTATTTTTGGCTGGGTGGTTTTGGCACATTTGCCGGCCAACTGGTTTGGGTGTTATTCCAGCAAGCGCCAAGCGATGTGATGAGATTACAGCCGCTGAACCTTCTGCTGGAAGTTCCTACCCATTAGAAAGGTTGGGCTACCCATCTGGCTGTAGCTGCCACAGGGCCATAGCGGAACGCCCGATGGCGCCAACTGCAGCGGCCGGTTATGCAATCCGTGGCCGAGTGAGGGCTTGGCCGCAAACAAGTGCATTCAGAGCAAACATAAAAAGCAATATAGTAGTTGCATGGCGGGCGAATGCCTTGACCTCGTCAATACAATTGAATTAATAGGCATGACTACCAAGGTCGCAGATTCATTTAAAGCCGCGCAGTGCTCCTAATTAGCGCAAAAGGAAAGATACGGCGCGCCAAAGAGAGTAGTTTGCCTCCTCCAAAGACAAAGGCAAGCTCCCGCAGCCGGACAGCTCATGTGCCTACCTTTGCTGTAAAAGAAGCGGCGGGCTTTATTAATCGCCGAAATGTGACCACGGTTGTTCAAGGCCCGAACCCTTTTGATGCGTGATAGGCAAGGGCCCATCAGCCTGCTTTGCCTTTTTCTCTTCCTCCTCTGGCATCCCGGTTCTATGGTATATATTCCTGCCAGACGAACGCGCACATTAAACCTTTGCATCCACATCCACTTGCACTCGTATACACACGCACACTTCGCATACTTATTGCACGGCAGCAGCTGCCTTTGTCATCGTATCCACCAGCTTCAATGGCCACCATATCTTGCTCTACGAGCTACCGCCGATACACCTACACTGCGGCCCAGGCCGCTGCGTATGGAGCACACTCGCGGTCGACAATTGTGGCACTGGGCAGTCCGGCACCAACAAGACTCCAGCGCCGACCAAGCACAAGCGCCAGCAAAAAGATGTTGGTGTCGGGTGTAGAGTTTTGCTTTGACCCCCCGCAGCACATCCCCCGACGCATGAGTGATCTTAATGATGTCCAGGTGGACAACATCGTGCCGCAGCTGTTCAGCCTCAACATCGACGATGCATGCTTTGGGCTGCCATATGCACAGAGATACAGGCCAGACCAGATCGGCAGCCAGATAGCCCGTCCTCAGACACTGCAAGCTGCCAGCGCAACACAGCAGACGCACATCCGCCGTGCGGGCCGCGTAAATGTTGGGTCCAGACGCCGCAGCGGGCTGGATAGAGTGGCGGATCTGTTCCGATTTGGAAATCGAGCTGCACGCAATCAGCCCCAGCAAACAGCTGAGCGTGCGCCAATTCCCCGAACGCCGCATTTGTTTGGGAAACACGCAACAATGCCTGCGGCGGTCTCGGCATCCGTGGCTGCGGCTGTGGCGACAAACGCCCAGGAAGCGTGGCGCGACCACAGACCCGTCCGCACCCTTGAGGACAAAAACATGACACCCAGCGATGGCAGCACCATCGTAAACAGCAGCCGCAGCAGCCTCGACGGCGCGAATATCTTCCGCGTCAACGGCATCGCCACGCTGACCGCGCACAAGCCGCAGCTGGTGACGATTGCGCCTGTCGGCGACATGTACACAATCCTGCCCAGCTGCGCGTGACCCACGACAATTGGGCAGTTTCTGTCGTCGCTTGCGCAATGACCCGGATGTAAATAAACCTCAAACGTCAATATCTAGCCTGGTCCAGCCGGGCTGCTGTAAGTAACCAAATTTAGAAAATCACCGATGCACCGCCCCAACCCCCAGCGCTGGGGCGACGCGCTGCAGAAAGAGGCGCTCTTGTTCAGACGAAAAGTCGGAGCCGAGCCCCTGTGGCCTGACGGGCACCCGAAACCGGCCGCCTGGGCCGCAATCGGGAGGGTGCTCGGGGCGGGCATGTGTCAGCGGCGACCATCATCTCCGCTGGGCTTCTCGGAGCCCCGCACAAATCACAGCTGCTCGGCGTAATCGGGCCCGAAACGACGCGGAATTGCTCAAGCCACGCACAAAAAAAGGTTTTGTCAGCATCACTAATGCTGCGGGTTCCGGAAAACTGCGGTCCGCGGCTTTTTATTGCTTCTAAAAAAACACGGCAACGCCGCAGCTATTTTGGGGGAGCGATAATCCAAGACGTGGCCAACGGCCGGCATGGAAATCAGCCATTTGTCCCTGGCTGCGGCAAATTTTTCTTGGCGTTGCTGTATAAATAGTCTTGTGTTTCCTGGAGGGGCCGGCGCGCTCCACTCCATTTGAAGAAACCGCATCTGACCACAGTCTTATCTACTGCTCGTGTATTTGCATCTGGAACATCTCTACCTTCACTGTATTAGCTCACACAACATGGATGCCGCCGTGCCTGACTATATCTTTGCCTCTGGACTACGCGCGCAACAGGCTCGTACCAAGCGCTCGTCTTTGCGGCCAACAAGCCCGCCGGCCAGCCCGCGCATGCCCGTGCCAGCCGCTACCACCTCGGAGCTTGAGATCAAGGCTGTTGTTGGCTATCTGAATGGTGCACACCGCGCCTGGCCCAAGCAGATGCAGTTTGACATGCCGCGGCTGGTGCAGCTCTAGGCTCTGGATCTGGTGCTCCGCGCTGGCTCTAACCTATATATTGTACTATTTTATCTTGCCAGCCTGCCCTTGTTAGACGTTGTTTACATTAGCCTTATTAATTACTGCCTATAAAATACTTGTTGATAGCCATTGCACTCTTTTGCTTATACCCACACCAGTGTCACTGCAATGTGAAGTCAAAGCCATTGAGGCTTAGGTTAGGTGCCAGGCTTATCCGTAGTGGCCGGATCATTGAGCTGGGCTATCATTGCGAGAAAAGGTCGTGTGTCCAACCCAGCAGGCTCAGTTGAATATGAATTTTGAATTACTGCTCTCGTCTCACTGGCCCATCTGCATTTTTGATTATCACTTTTTCTTTTCTTTTATGCACCCTGGGCGTATTTTTCCACCTCTTTCTTGATTGCCTCCGTTTTGAATTTCAGCACCCTCACAATTTTTCCTTGGCTACCGAGAGCCAGCTTGTTTTCTTGAACGGGAAATGGTGGTCTACTCTAAAGGTAAGCGCTTGCATTGCTGCGTTTCTCATGTTTGAATTAGAGCGCAAAATTTCATTACACGTGCATTGGGGGTTTAGTAGTTATTCTCTCAGCAAACGTAACTTGCATATGTGCTAACTATTTTTTTGCAGGTTGCTGTCGTACAGTACATTATAGATATTCGCCAGGAGGTGGTGAAGATACTGGGCTCATATGGGTTTGCTGAAAAACCCCTCAACACACCCCCATATCGCGACCTCCTGTCATGGGTTCAGTACTGCAAGTGCAACGGAGGCTGGTCGGACTTTCAGTGCAATCCTGATCGCCTTAAAGTGTACATTGACCATTGCATCGAAAAGACACGACTTAAAACTCGCAAGTCAAGAGCTAGCCATACCCTGTCGATCGTTTGCCTAACGACCTGCCTTTGGGTTGTTTGGAGCATGCCGGCCGAATGCACCAAAGAAGCTCGCAAAAGTTCGTTTGACTGCCATTACCAAACGATCAAGCCCTATATCACCCAGAGGTAAGTGAAGTACCATGTTTCTAACTCCAGCTTGTATATGTGCTTGACCATTTGTATCTAAGTTAGAGCCAGTTATACAAATGTATTTTATAGAGTCAATACCATGTTCCCGCATCTTCCGCTGTCCACTCCACACAAAAAACGCAGCAAATCGAGTGGGGCGAAGAGTTTGTCGCCAGCCAAATCAAACAAACCAGCAATCACGGTCAAGCCGCTGAAATTCCCAGCGCCTCCCACGGAGCTTGCAAACAACACTGGCGCGCCGAGCGCTGCACAGACGGCTCATTGCTTCGATGTGTCTAATTCGCTTTTATCCGCAGAGCAGCAGGAGGCGCCGCGACCAGCGAATCCCGATGGCACCGTGCTAGCATTCGATAAGATGCTGATGGACACAAAGTGGCGAGTCTTTTCCTGCGAGTCGGAGGCATACATCAATTGCGTGTTGATGCGGCGGTCCTCGTACTGCAGCTTGGAGATGCGCGTGTGGCACCTTTTCTCGCTATCGACGTGGTTTGACGCGGGCACACTTCGCTCGGGGATTACGCTTGGGTCGCTGGGACTGCAAAACCGAGGACCGCCGTCCATATCAGCGAGCTACTCTCTTGTTGTCCGCCCGCGTGGGCTTGATCAGGCAGTCAGCGAGAGCGAAGACGCGGACTTTGCCAGCCTGCCTTCCCGGTCGCGGAAGGTGGCTGACCTCGGCGGCCAGCACAAAACGGACCTTCTGAGACACAGAGACATACTGCAGTGTCCGTGGAACGCGCTGGCGATGCTATTCTTTTACAAGTGGCATGTCCTGAATGAGCCGCCACCAGACTTTGACGATCCAACGTGGGCCGACCAGCCACTGTTCCATAACGACTCGGCATTGCGGGACGCGCACCTCGAGCAGTTCTGTGGCAGCTTATACAACGAGTTCATTGAAGGTGCTGAACGGGGGACGCAGCAGTACAAGTATATGACCTCGGCTGCCTACGACGCGGTTGACACAGCGCTGTCATCAAGCATGCTGTTGCGGAACTCTGTGTCGGCCGTTCAGAACATGTACGTAACGCGGCGGTCGCTACAAAATGGGCATTGCGCCAGCATCCAGCTGGCAAACGCGGGGTTCCCTGCCAGCAAGTCAAAGGCGTACAGCGTCCCGCGGCAGTCTTACGCTATTTCGCGCAGTCTGGAAGAAATGATCTTTCCGTTTGCCGACGAGCTGCCCAGATATGACGACCTGATTCGCCGAGGCGCGAATCCCGGGACCTGGGATGCTATTGTTGGGTTCTGCAATCTGCTTAAGATCCTACGGACAGCACTGTTGCAGGACATGGCGATTATGTTTGACATGCCTTTTTACCGTCGCATGTTGCAGGGCTCGACTATTATGTCGTCGGATATATTCCACTCGCTTGCGTTCATTAGCAGCACCGACCACATTAGAGACCTGTCGTGGTCCTCCGATTTTTTGCCGCTGGTTGAGAGTCAGCCCTGCGATTCCCGACTTCCCCGTGTTGTTCCTTATGCTGCTGGCGCTGCGCTGAGCGATAGCCTGGCACTGGCGGAGCCTCCTGTGGATGAGATGGCCAAGGCGGCTATTTCCGCCTTGGATTCTCCCTCTGCAGAGCCGCCTAAGCCAGTGGTGTCCAAGCCGGATGTTTCTTGTGACGAGCCACCTGTGGCAGCGCCTGAAGATGCACATCTTTCAGCGTCTACTCCTCCCAGAGCAGATCCGCCTGCCGTTGAGCCGCCTGTGGTGGAATGCACCGCCGTCGTCGTTCATAAAGGAAGCATTGTGGAGATGGGTACAAGGGTGCAGGATAGTGATGCTATGGAGCAGTGCGCTCCTGCAGTGCAGCCGAGCCAGCCCGAATTGCCTTGTGCGAGCTTGCCATTCCCCAAACGCGAGCCTTCTTATCCGATGCTTGAAGACACCCCGATGGCATCTGTGTTTGCTCCAATACTTCCCCGTCCAGCAGCACCACAGCCGCCTGGTGCTAGCCCTGTTACAGCTAAGCGCAAGCTGGGTGATCCCGCGCTCCCTGTAACCGAGAACCCAGCACCAAAGCGGCCTTGTGCGGCTGCTCCGCCGGGCTTCGGCGATGTGGCAGCTGAAGCGCTCGTCATTGATCTGACACTGGATGACAGCGACGCCGACGATGCTATGTGTCTTGGCAAGCAGCCCACAGACCCCACATCGACCTTATTGGTGGATTCTTTTGGCGAGCCTCGCCCTGCAGCCTCTGATCACGAGACTGCAGAGCACCCGATCAAGCAGGGCGGGGATCAGGATCAAGATCAAGGCTGGGAGCAGGATGCTCATGAGCCTCTGCTCAGCGCAACCACGGCTGTTCCGACGCCCATATCCAACGCGTTTGCCGGGGGCGACGACGACAGCGGAGCAGACAATCCTACTGAGGCGACGCCAGTTAACTGTGCTCCGACAGCAGCCATTCCAGAGCTTAGCAAGCCTGAACTAGATCGCTGGGTCGAGGCGCTGCTTCAGGTGCAAGCCAACAGCCCTGCCGACGCGCGCGTGAGTTCAACCGACAGCAGCGCTAGCGACAAGACGCTGATGGCGACAGACGACACGGCAGAGCACGCGCTTTCGGCGGAAGGCATATATCTGCGTAGAAAGGCCGCGCTGGCAGACGTGCTCCTAGAGGCTGTCCGCGTTATGAGCGACGGGCTCGCCGAGGTGGTGGGCGGCAACCAGTCCATTAACCGCAAGATCAGTCGCATATTATCTCGCCAGAAGCCCGACTCGGTGGCGTCCAGTGGGCTGCTGGATACCCAAATGTCAGCTGGTGGCGCCAACCGTAGCAACACTGCCAAGAATCAGTACAGCATGGAGAAGCTCCAGTTTGTTACCCTTCGCAATAGCGAGCGCATCGAAAAGCTTGCTGGTACGGCTGACGAGGCGCTGAAAATGGCAGCTTCTGTGCTGGAGCCGACATCGAATTCCTTTGCAAAATAGCCTACTGCTCTTCGAGCCTTATTTTGAACCAATAATCCGCATCATTTTGACAATGATACATGCGCAGGGCTGTGGAGGATTCAGAGGGACATTAAGTAAAAAAAAATATGGGGAAAGCACGACCAAGGCCAGACCAGAAACCAGTAAGCCGTTGGCGGGAGAAGCTGGAGAGCCGACCGAGCTGGCGTGAGACTTTTTAACAGAATTCGGCGTGTGTAGAAAGCGGCATTGCAAATAGTTTATTTATATTATACCTGGCCATCAGATAAGTGTGTACAAAACTTTATCAAGCACTGGTTATTTGCTGGTGCTGAACGCAGTGGCTGAATCGATACTCGGAAACTTTTTGTCTGTTGGTGTAGCAGCCGTGGCCGCGGATGTCATTTCTATTCAGAACTGCTGCAGCTGGTCCCAACAATGTCATCGGATGGTGTGATTTTTTCATAGTTCCAGCAAAATTCTCCAGAGCCGGATCTGCCGCCAATGAGCGTGCGAGATCGGATACATTCGGGGCTTGCGTTTTGAAATCCATGAATGCCGTGTGCAGGTGCCGGGCCACGGTGACTCTGCAATTTAAGGTTCAACAAGACACTGTCGCTGGCGTGGACACGCGTTTCTGTGTATGCAACAAACTTTGACCCTAATTCATCTGATTAATTGCGGATTTGCCTCTCTCCATTCTGGGTTGCGTTTCTTCCTTGCTTCTCTTTTGCTTCTCCTTTCTTTGCTTGCTCCTTTTATTTTCCGTTGACTTTTCTCTCCATTTTTGTGATTGAAGTTTTATGATGGTTGAGGATCCGGCTTCACGGGGATCCTTTACAGTCATAGACCATGACGATGGCAGCAGTAAGTACATAAGAAACCGGATTTTATCTCTCTCTCTTCTCCGCTATTCCAAAAGAGGAGATGCTGGCTAAAAAAAAGAATCTCCGTGTGGTGTAGAGGAGGTCGAAGAGCATATGGAGTTTATGAAGCTTGCCATAATGCAAGCGCAAATGGCTGCGCCCAACGACCGAGCGTTCAACACGGGCGTGCTGATTCTCAGTGGCATGCAACCGATATCATCCGGGCACTCGCGTGACCCGCATGCGCCCGAACAGCACGCAGCGGCCAGCGCCATCGCCAAGGCCCGGAGCGGACCGCATGCCCACCTGCTGGAAGGTGCAACCTTGTATACCACCATGGAGCCGTGCTCGTCGCCGATGTTTGCGAAAACCCCGTGCACCACGCATATCGTCAATGCGCGCATCCGGCGAGTTGTCATCGGGGTAAAGGAGCCCGAGTCGTTTGCCAACTGTCGCGGCGTCGATACGCTGTGCGCCGCGGGCGTCGAGGTTGTGCATTTGCTGCTGTTGCAAGAAGAATGTTTGGCCACCAATATCCATCTTCTCACTTGAAGGCTTTTAATATATATGTCAAGTTTAAAATCCGGCCGTGGCTGGCCGTAACGGCGGTGTGCTTTTGTCGGCCGCAAGACACTATGACGTTGGCATTCTTGTTTCTGCGGCTACGGGGGGCTTTGCCATCCGGGCAGCACATTTTCAGCGCCAGACCGGCGGCAGCTGGAACATGAAGGTACACAGTCTATGTGTAACGCTGGGACAGGTGGGGACTGCAGCCCGGGCCCAAAGCAATGCCGTCTACCATGTGGATGTGAGCGCAAAACAGCACGCAGTTCGAATTGCCAAAAAAGCTGAATATTTTAGAAAAAAAGAAGTTAGTTGCCCGACGGGACGATGCCGTTCGGGTCCTTTTCGGCCAGCTTGCGGTAATAATCCGCGTACTGTGCGTATTCGGGGTTTCCACTCGCGTACTGCGTGTAATAATCGGCAGCCTGCTGGTTGGTCCACTGCGTCTGGTCAGCCGATTGCTGCTGCTGCTGCTGCTGCGGCTGTTGCTGATAGCCCTGGTACGATCCGTACTGCGGGGTCTGCGGCTGCTGCTGGGCATAGTACGGCTGCTGCTGCTGTCCCCACTGTCTGGGCTCTGGGTTTCCGTTGTATCCCGAGTACGACGGTTGCCCATATGACCTGCCACCGCGCTGAGGCATGTCATAGCCACCTGAGCCTGAAAACTGTGCGGGTCTCTGTCGTTCCTAATGACGCAGAATCTTCCAAGCAACACAAAAAACGACAAAGTGCCAAACAACCAACATTGCAGGAAAATAGCAGAGACACACACAGGAAACAACATACAACAAGAGAAGAGAATAGCCCGATTAAGATACACACACATATATACACATGCAAACAGCAACAGCACATGCACTAGTAGCAACATTACCTGAGCCCCGTCAACCTTCTCTTCGATCATCTGTTTCGCCTGCATACACGCGTTGTAGTCGCCCGACACGGTCACCGGCCGCATCGGACCCGTGAACTGGGGTCCTTGCAGGACCTGGATCCGCGTGCCCGTGGATTGCTGCAAAAACTTGATCGTCTCGCCGCCGCGCCCAATAATTATGCCAACCGCCTCCGACGGGATCTGCATCTCCTCCACATGCTGCCGCCCCATCGGCTGGCCACCCATCGGTTGGCCGCCCATCGGCTGGCCGCCCATCGGCTGGTGCGGAGGCTGATGCTGGAAAGACTGCGAAAACCCACGCGGCTCCCGAGGCTCCCGCGAATCGTCCATGTCGACGATATCCTGGATCCGCTGCCTCGCACGCTCCACCTGGTCCGGAGCCCCGGTCAGCACAATCTCCCGCTCGCCTCTGCCCATATCCTGCTGCACCTGCACGCTGGCGCCCGACGTAAACTGAATCTCCCGTATGCTCTCTCCGCCGCGGCCAATGATCAGCCCGACCTTGCTGTTGGGCACCATGATGGAATTCGCCCCGCCGTCTTGCTCCTTGCCGTGGCGCTCGACAAAGTCCATGATGTCTGCCCGCGCACTTTCCATGTTCTTGGCGGCGCCCTCAATGGTAATCTGCCGCTCGGCGCTGCGCTTGTCGGCGTGCGGGTCAAACTGAATCCGCACCCCGTGGCGCTGCTCGATCGCCCGCAAGTTGTTGCCGTTCCGCCCAATTATCAGCCCCGACAGCTGCGTGGGCACGGGGAACGCCAAAATCGACCGCATTGGCGGGTCTTCGAAGCGGCGCGGACGCGATTCGTGCCGGGAGCGGTCGGGCGAGCGCGACCGCTTGGCTGAGCGCCGCCGCTCCGGCGATGCGCTACGCCGCGAGTAGCGCGGCGGCGAGGGCAACGTGGCGGGCTCGTCGGCAGGCGGGGCGGGCGCGGGCGCGGGCTGAATCGACCCGAGCTTGGCCGCAATGGCGCGCGCCTTGGCTAGCGCGTCGTCCATGTCGACTTTGGTTCCATCGGCCACAAACGGCGCGTCGGTGGCCTCGGGCTGCCGGGCAGGCTCGTGCTCCGCGTCAGGTTGCTGATTGGCGTCCCGATTGGCGTCCTGCTTCGCCTCGGGCTCTTCGCTGGATTCGGATAGTCGGCCCAGCGCAGGCGGCTGCATAGAGCTGGTCGTGTCAGGAGCATTCGACAGCTCCGACGACGACGGTGTTACATTGCCCTGGTCCATTGTATAGAAAAATTTTCAATTGGCGAAAAGTGAAATATAAAGAGTCGATCAACAGAAGAGTGGCAAAAAAAATCAAATGGTGATCGGGGCTGACACCAAGTTTAAACGTGATTAGCCCGTATTGGACTAATGCGAGCTAGCGTCGACGCTTGCGGTTGGTTCGGGCATTTAAATCCAGAGGCAGCCGTCGGTTTTGGCCGGGGGAGCAGGTTTCCACTTGCCAGAGTCAATAGTAGGCGCTGCAAATATCCCCGTGCGCCCCCGGCGCCGATAGGCCTGCTTCCAAAGAGCAATACTGGAACCAGAAAGGTGCTTTTTTTTTCAGGTCCGAATCTGAGATCGCGGCGACCCAACGACGCGTCTCTTAGCAGTAGAGACCTGAGATTTGTACGCACAATTTTGCACGTGTGGGTAGCGATACTGGCTCCACTGCGCTGTGTCCTTAAAGTAGCGTGTTGCCCCCACCTGACGAAGCGTGGCAGCCATCGTGACCGCCCGCCGACCCAGCTGGCAGGCCTTACGTCGCCTCGCTTGTGCCCGCCGGGCACTATACCAGCAAGCTGATGAGAAACAAGAGGCAGTGTGAGAATGGGCAGAGCCAAGAACTGCGCTTCTTTAGACAAATGGATTTCGGCACGTCCTTTGGACCCTTGCATGCCTCGGCCGGGCGCTTTTTTGCGCAAAAGGCGCTGCAAAAGAGACATGCTGGGTCGATATGCCAAATGAACTGGTGGCCACAATCAAAAAAGATTGTTGCGAAAAAGCAGGCGGGCAGTAAAAGACACGCTACCAGGTGGCAATTTGGTTGCGCATAAATCGAGCTACATCAGCGGGTTTCCCTTCTTGCTTTCGCACTATACTTCAATTTCTCAGCGCTTACTTCTTTTTTTGTAAAAAAAATCTTTTTCCTTCTTTTTCAACAGTCAAAAGCTTAACTCTAAGCAAGGAGCTATAGTATGGCGGCAGAGTCGGGTTCTGAGAAGGCTAAGCCACCGGCCGACGCTATGACCAACGGCGTGAACAGCGGCGATCATACGCTGAGCCGCGGCATCCGCGACCTGGCCGGGCGCCTGCGGCTGGGCAAGGGCGGGCAAAAGGCCAAGCGCGGGTCGACGCCGCGCAACAGCCTGCCGGGCGACCGGGCGCTGAGCCGCGGCAGCTCGTCGGTGTCGAGCCGCAGCGTGAGCGACGCATCGCTGGGGAACCTCAGCGACCGGCTGCGCCGGCTGCACGAGGACGGGCCCGAGCGGCTGATACCGTTCCGCATCAAGTTTGTGAACAGCATGGGCGACGCCACGATGGCCGACGTGTATCCGTATGAAGACTACAGGGAGATAATCCAGCGCATAGCGCCCAAGCTGCGCATGGACCCGAAGATCGAGTACGTGCTCCTATACAAGGACACGGACGACGAGGAGATTGGCGTTGCGTGCACCGACAACCTGCGCGAGATGTTTGCCATCTTTGAGCCCGGCAGCCGGCTGCAGCTGCGCATTGCGCCGTTCCAGATAAACAACAGCGGGGCGCTGGACAGCATCGCCAAGATCTGGGACATCAGCCAGACGCCCAACGTGTTCATATCCGAGGACGAGGCGGCCAGCGAGGTGTCGGCTGACGACGTGAATCTTTCGGATATCAAGCTGGCCACCGAGAAGCCCGAGATGGCCGAGCGCCCGCAGTTGGGGTCCCAGCACATGGCCGTCGAGGACATTGCCGACACTGCGGTGGCTGCGGCTGCGGCGACGGCTGCTGCTAACGCTGCGGCTGCGGCTACGGCCGCCCCAACGGCGACCACCGAGGAGCAGCCGTCAAGCACCAAGCCCGAGCCAGCCACGTCAAAGACCTCGTCGGCCTCGTCCGCGGCAACGTCGAAAAAGCCCACGGCGCCCGGAACGCCGGCCAGCGCGCGGCACCGGGACGCCGAGGAGCTGCGCCAGGCCATAATGCTGATGTCGACCAACCTGACCCTGGCCATTGACAGCCTGGGGTCCAAGCTGACCCGCAACTTTGACAAGCTCTCGGACGAGCAGGCCAAGATCCTCGAGACGCTGAAGCAGGCGGCCGAAAAGCAGAAGCAAAAGGAGGAGGTTGTGGTGACTACATCCGAGGCCGTCAAGACCAAAGACGAAGGGAAGACGACCACCACGACCACGACAACTACCACCACCGTCGATAAGAAGGAAGAGGAGGACGAGAAGGTCAGCGTCGAGGTCGAGAAGCAGGACGAGAAGGTTGACGTCGACGTCGAGGTTGACAACAAGGAAGAGAAGATCAAAGTCGATATCGAGGCCGAGAAGAAGGATGAAAAGGTCGATGTCGACGTTGAGGTCGAGAAGACGGACGACAAGATTGACGTTGATGTCGAGGTCGAGAAGACGGACGAAAAGATTGACGTCGACGTTGAGGTTGAGAAGAAGGACGACAAGATCGAGGTCGACGTTGAGATCAAGAAGGACGATGAGGCCAAGAAGGACGAAAAGAAGGACGAAAGGATCGAGGTCGATGTCAAGCTTGACGAAGCGGCCAAGAAGGAGGAGGTTGTGCAAGTGGAGATTGTCGACGATGCGCCGCCGTCGCCGCCGAGACCGCCCACGCCGCCGCTGCAAGCACCAACACCGCCCACACCACCTATGCAGGCGCCTACCCCGCCTAAAGCGGAGACGGTCAAGGTCAAGGTTGAGCAAGCGCCCGCGCCGCCCAAGACCGAGACGGTCAAGGTCAAGGTCGAGCAGGTGCCGGTGCAGCACGGAGCCGAAGTGTTCAGGTCCCACCTGGTGGCGGCCAACTTTGCCTTCCACAGCAACCCGTACTCCAGCAGCTTTTTCCAGCGCGGATTTGCTGAGACCGGGATGCCGGGCCATTTCGCCCGGCCGTGCATGATGGCCTCGCCGTTCGAGTGCCCGTGCGGCCATGCGCCGTGCTCGCACTGCCTGTCCACCCTCTAAGTTTACCGTTTTTCCTTCTCCACCCTATGTGTTTATATAAAGTTATCAAGTCATGCCTACCAAACTTTGTTTTCCATGTCCGCCCGCGGAGCAGGGAGTCCATGCAGAAGTCTGGAAGATGTCTCTCAAAGGCATGTTTGACAAAAGCATGCCATCGTTTTTTTTTGCTGGCAGCAAACGAGGTTGGAAATCAGACACGATTAATAGCCGATTGCCCATCCTGCCTCCCAAGTTCGGCACCAGCGACCTGCTCGGCAGACCATTTGCATATGCAGACTGCCCCCCGCAAACCGTAAACAACGGCAGAGGCGGTGCCAGTGTGTTCATATGGGGGTATTGCCACTTTGCACGCTTGCGTAATTGTGTTTGGATTGCTGCTCCACCGAGTACTTTTTATGACTATCTGGAGGGTGTTTGCAGGTGGATTATGCCATCCGCGTTGCAAGTCGCTTTGGTCAGACGACCGCACTATAAGGTCCTTGACAGGCGCTATCGACAAAATACCATATCTCGCCGGCGTGCACCTTGATGAAAAAAAAACGGGATGCTTGAACAGATGGCACATGTGCATGCCTATTTTTAGGGAAATAGGACGCTGGCTTTCTGTCCGCCGAACGTTCTGCTCGCCTGGGAAGCCGGCTAGTTTTTTTCTTGAAAGGGGAGCTGCAGCACCAGCAGCCAGCAAGGATGTCTTTCTAACTTGCAATTCCAGCCGATCGCCGCTGCCTTTGTCCTATCGGCCTATTGGCGGCTGGCTGCACAATGTTTTGCTGATGTGACACACTTTGCCTTCTGGTCCCGGTCGGTTGGCAGGTCTCTGGTCTCTGGCATGCGCGATTGCGAACAGCCGGGCCACTGGCGGCGCGCGCCGTCGGCGTGTTGCTACGGTCGTCAAACAAGGCGCTCCGGGGGCCAAGGCATGCGTTTGTTTAGTCAACACAGTCGTCCTCTTGGCGCCGTCAAGGATACGTGGCGTCTTCGCACTCCCTCCTTTTTTTCCTGCCAAACAGGGGGAAATTGCCCGCTGGGCCGCGCGCATCCAAGGGGTTGCTGGATCCGTTCCGGAGACACGGGGCATTCGGAAAATGCTCGGCAGGCTGCGCTGAACCAGAAACCCCGCCGTGGCTTCGACACCCTCCCTCCGCTTCAAGATCGCAAACGCAACGTTCGGCTGGCTGGGATCGACGGCAAACCGCAGATAACCTGAACAGAGGAGAAAACCCCCCATTGCCCTTGCCAGATGCGAAGAGAAAAAAGAGTGCATTGGCGCTCGTGTTCGAAATTAAACGCAAAAAATTAACTGGGCGCTGCAGCTTCGGCTTCTTGGCCATTGCCCCGTCTATTGTGCACGGAACAAGCAGGCGGCAGTTGCCGACGAAAAGAAAAATAGACGCAAACTACAGGGTCCAGCAAGGGGGTCCGTGGGGTGGGTTGATTTCATTAGTGGCAATAGGAACTTGCCCTCCGATTTCTTTTTGGCCGCCGGGGCTGGCGACCCGCACCTGCGGCCCCCGGCCAAAAAAAATCCACTTCCTCTGCACTGCGGACAGGTACATAATAAAATCGTTGCGACTCCTGGGCCAGGCTTGCGCTGCACCCTTGTTGCACCGCAAACGCCTGTCTGGCCCTCTTTTTTTTGCTCCTCCTTTTCCCCCCTCTCTGCATCTCCTGTCGAACGCGCCGAGCTCCACCAGCCACCCGCTTAGCTTGCGCCCGCTTTCCTTTTTGTTCGTGCCGTTGTCTCTTGGCCGCTTGCCATTCACGTTCCTTGTCTCGAGAGTCGGTTCGTGCTCGGGGTTGCTTGGTGATTAGCTGCATATTGTGCTCGATAGTCCAAAGCCACCAAACCCTCTATCATCCCCACACACGGCCCCAGCAGCCTCGCGGCTCCTCCTTGTTCCCGCTTGCTGCTTATTTACTCTGGGCTTCTCCCCTGCTACGTCGCTTTCCTGTTGATGCGTGCGTGCACTGTGTGCGTTAATAACTCGCCGGCTATATAAGCACCTCGCCCCTGTACCACGGCTTGCGCCACCGCAAACGACCTTTTCTTCTCTTCTCTCTCTCACTTTCTCCGATATCGCTGGCGAGCCGTTTGCGCAGCAATATCCCCCGTTCCCACAGCTTTGGACACCAGCAATCCGGCTTCTCGTTTATTCTCGCATTTGGCACTGCTTTGTTTTTGCGAGGATCGCGGCAGCAAAAAAGACGCTATTATTTCTATTGCCTTCTATTCTGGCATAACGGCGTGTGGTGCAATCTAGCGCACGCACCCTTGCAGCAATTATCGTTAAAAGGGGCAGGTCCCAGCGAGCCGTCGATTTTTGCACATCTGCATCTGACATTTTCGCCGATATATTTCGCCCGTTTGGAGTCGCCGTCGACGCACGCAAATAGAGGGTAATGGCGCTGTATTCCAAACAAGGTAAGGACATACGGCCGTATATGCTGTTGCTGTGGACGCCAGCACTAGCCGGTAGTGCTTTGTGCGCGCAGACAAGGCAAATGCGGCGCGGGTCAGCGCTGCCCACATTTGTCCATTCGGCACAAGTCTGTTTCTGGACGGGTTTATGCTTCAGCGCCACCTCGGCTCTGCCCAGAATTCGCCTTGTGCTGAGAGCCTGCTCGCGCAAAAAAAAAACGCCTGGCGCAGATTGGATACCGCGCCGAACAAAGGCGCAATTAGCACACAACGCTAAAAAACCTTCCTTCCTTCTTGTGATTGTGTGGCCACCTCACTCCGCTTAGACCTGAAGGACTCGCAGGAGCTGTACCAGAGCTGCGAGTTTATATCGAAAAAGACCCGGTCAATTTACGCCTGGCGCGCCGCACTGTGGGTCCGGTACTGCAAAGAGCACGGGCTCGACTTTTCGGTGACCGAGGACAAGCTGATCGACTATCTGGACTGGTTGTTTGAGATCGATTTGGTCAACAAGATCAACACCAAGAAGAGCTATGTTCCAGACATTCTGCGCGACCATATGGGCAGCGTCATCTGCCTGTGGCGGATACAGACCGGCAACAACCCCGACCTGGTGTCGCCCAAAGAAGGCACGCGGTACCAGGCAAAGTGGGACGAGATCCTGCGCAACTACCCGCGGCGCGAGCGGTTTCAAAGCCGCCAGGCTGCCCAGGACACAAATTCGGCCGAGCTCCGGGCCAGCTCTTCGGGAATGGCCATGTCGCCGCGCATGCATGCCGGCTACTCGTCAAGCTATGGCGACGCACCCTATCACCATTATTCGAGCCGGCACAACCGCTACCACGGCGGCAGCCATCACCATCAGCTTCCGCCGCAGCCGCACCCGCATCACCCGCCCATGTCGCCCGGCCTGCCGCAATACCATCACCACGATCGGCGCGCACACAGCCGGTCGCCGAGAATGCCAGGATTGCCGCCGCCACCACTGCCACAGCAGCCGCAACTGCAGCAGCGTCCGGTCGGCGTGCCCGACGCAACCGAACTGCAATGGCAGCTGCGCTGGACCCAGGACCTGAGCTGGGGCACCGCAGCCGCGCGGCTGGTGTTTACGACCAGCATGTCGACCTGGACAGATGCGGCTGACGCGACCAACCTGCGGCTGGGCGATGTCTATTTTGCAGCGAGCACGCTGGCGCCACTGCTGCCCTCGTCGGTGCTGCGGTTAGTGCTGACGGCAAACACGATAACTGGCGTGCGCCCGGGCCCGAGCGGGGCCATTACTGCGGCTGGATCCGCAACTCGACAACAGGTAAGTTTGCCGTCTTGTTCGGCTATTCACGCAGTCAGCTGGGAAATAGCCGGCCAGTGTCTATTTGTGCCCCCCCCCATCTCCGCACCAGCGAACAATGGTGATCTAAACAGCTGCTCACGCGCAAAAACGCGGGGGAGCGGGCAGCGGCATGGCTTTGCTGAATTCTATGATACCTGTCGACTTGCTGTTGTTACCGCCATTGTGCCCCTGTGCGCGGCGTGGACTTCTTCGAATGGCCGCAATTTCACGCCCACACACCGCTTTGCCCTCTTCCCCTGCAATGCAAAGCCTGCTGAGCGTCAGATGGACAGACACTTTGCTCGCTTGCTGTCTTTTTTTGCCACGCAGCCTTCGAGAACAGCGTTCCTTGTTCGATGCTTCCCACACTGCGCATTTCTCCCCGCAGCCGCGCCGCCTCGCATTCGCTAGCAATAGCAGCGATTAGAGATGCTATGGCTGATCGCTGTGCTGGCAATTGCCGGCCAATTGCACGCGGTGTCCGCCGATAGCGCTACTGAGATCTACAGGCAAATCGCCTGTGTTAGCCTGGCCGCATTATGCGTCATATGTGCGCGGTGTCTGCTGCTTTTAGCATGGCCTGAGCATATGCCATTGCTTGGCCGGGCTACCGGCGCACAATCATGTTCTTGACAATCGCCGCACTTGCTTTATTTGGGAAGGTGCTGCAACCGCAGCGCTCGCCATAGGCTGCAATTTCGCCCGGATTTTGCAGCCTTTCATTTTGATCGGCGTGATCGAGGCTGGCTTTAGTCTGTCCTTTGCCGCACTGTGCCTATCTCCAGCCTTGTTGGCTGTGTTATCAACATCCCAGATCCGCAGATGTGCGATCCGCGCGTAGAAATTGGCCGTCCACTCGGCATAACCGCCGCAGCAGCCAGGGAGGAGAGGCTAGCAATCAATCACATGTTCTCCGCCTGCTGATCCTCTGACTCGGGTACCATATGCTCACTAATGACTCGCCGACAGAACCCACATGTAGTTCAGCGTGATCCGGGCGCGAAATCCGCTCCAGTGCCTGTGGAATGCGCTGGGTACGATGCTGTTCTACCACTGGCATGTTGCTAACTCGCCGCCGCCGACGTTTGCCGACACAGCGTGGCAAAACTCGTTGGTGCTGCCCATGCAGTCCAGCGACGCCGCAATGCTGTCGGCCGCGGCCATGGAGACCGGTCACATCTCGCCCTCGGAGCGGCTGGGGCTGGTCCGGGATCTGCTGCCGTCACACAAGCTTCCGGTTGAAAGGTAAGTCCGCAATGCCAATCTGCAGCGTCCAGCCAACGCACCGCGCATTAATTGGCCGCGAGAGATGTTTGTTGTTGATTTGGTAGCGTCGTTCGCCGGCACAGTCTCGATCACGCTCGCCATCTGGCGTCGCCCGGATCTGCCACCGGGCCCGAGCCTGGCGATCTGCACATGCTGCGCCGCGGCCAGCCGTCCACCAAACTCATTGCGCCGCTGTCTGATGCGATGGCGCCGGAGCGGCTGGTGCCCCTGTCGAAGACCAATAGCGGGTACTACGAGCCCCACCACCGCATCCAGCGCCACAAGACGCTGCCGTCGGAGCAGCTGCAGAGCATGGTCAGTATATTCCGGCAATTGCGCGACTCTCGCGTTGAATACCCTCTGCGATCCCCAAATGTTCTTCAGTTTCCCCAAACCACTGCACGGCAGCCGCGCGTTTCCGACTAGAGCGCTTGTGCCGTTTCTGCATGTCTGCCATTGCTATTTCCGCCGAAATGCCAGACAATCTTGCAAGTCGCATGCACGGACTCGTCTGCCAACAGGCTAAGCCAACCATCAGGCGCCAGCGCGGGTACTGGTACGGGTACGGCTGGCAAATACCAGGCTTGACCTTTGCGTCACCGGTCTTTGCACTGCGCTTCCGAGTGCGAACACAGCCCCGCATTGCATGCCGGTGACGACAGTCCGGTTCCCAGGGCTGTTGCAGCGCTCGGCTCCGTGCCGCGTTTGTCAGCAAGACCACGCATCCTTTGCGCTTTGTGTACGGGTTTCCCCGCCTTTGCAGGCCGACGGTGGCATTTGCTGTCGCAATTAATGCCATTGCCTGGTGCCAAGCCCGCCAAGCGGACTTTCCAGACTGCCCTACAGCTGTAGCGTGCCAAATACTAATGCTAGATGTGCAATTGGATCTTGTAGATCTTTCCATGGGCCACGACGATGCTGAGCACAGTTCCCGCCAATATTGGCGTTGACGAGCGCAGGAACATCAGCCGCTTTCTGGATTTCCTTCTCGACATGCGAATCGTTATTTTGCAGGTAAGCGACTTTCAGCATTGCACCCCATTTTTTCTGGCTGTGTTCGGTCCCTTTCCACACCTTTGCATGCATTCCTTTCCGCCCGTGTGGATCCAGCCTGCACGACTCGCTGGCCAAGCGACGCACGCATGCAGCTCGCCATTAGCAGTGCCTACACGGACACTGCATAAATGCCCGGGCGGTGTCAATAGGAACGGTGTTTACATCTGGCGCGACGCGCAATTGGGCAATTGCAGCGCTGCGTTTGCGCAAAAGCACCTGCCACTCCGTATTGGCTGGGCACGGTGCAGGCGCGCGCATCTGAGTCGAAGAACGTTTTGTTGTCGGTTGCCAGCAGCTTGCAACAGTCGCTTGAATGTGCGCCCTGGCCGCGTGCTTCTTGGTCGACGCTATTTGTGGGGTTGGCTGCTATTGTGCTGGACAAGGCTATTATTGATGAGCATTGATTTCTACATTTCTAAATGTGTGGTGCCGCGCTACTTTCCCACATCGCCCTTCCCCGCTTGTCGCTTCCTCCTGCCTGCGTGCAGCGCCAGCAGATGTGTCAATTCTGCTGTGCTTTGCAGAAGCTTGCAAACTGAATTGGTTGCGAGTCACTTGCCTGCGCCAGCGCGTCAGCTGTCTGCAGCTTACTAACAATCATTGGCAATTTCATTTCGCAAATGATGCCATGTAGGATGCGGCCGTTTTGCGGTGCTGCGGCGAGCAACTCCCTGCGGGATTTGATACCACCAGCATCCTCAGCCATCCCGTGTTCAATTCGCTCGAGTTTGCGCGGTACTGCGAGGTGATGCAGCGAGAGGCTGCCGACGAAGTCCGGGGGCTGCAGTACGACCTCGATGCGGCCACGGGTCCTTCCGGGAACCACCCGTCGTATTCGGGCATCTACGGCCCTGGACGATACTCGTCCTATGGGATGGCGGGCCACAGCCAGATGCTGCCGCCCGGCACTCCGGCACTTCCAGATGACAACGCGATGGCCGTCGGTTCGCTCGACGGCGAATCGTTTTCGCCAGTAATTTCGCCATCTCCACCGGCCGCGCCGTCAGCTGCTGCTCACGACATGGCGCGAAATCCCACGCTGTTTATGGATATTCCTCCCCGATCTAATATGGCGCCTCCGCCGCCGCACGGGCCGTTTGGCACGCCGCAGCAGCCAATGTCGCACAGCATGCCCTGCCGGCCGCTTGATGGCTGGGGCGACGGCTATCTTAACGGCGACCGGACCCCAGGCGCACTCAGCACAGCGGTGGCGTCGACAACAGCCGGAACATCGGCCAGCGCCAGCGGGAGTGGCAGCGCGCATCCGCTGGCCAAGCGGCGCCGGCCAGGGTCGTCGGCAATGCCTGTGCCCGGATCGGCCACCACGCCGACGCACCCGGGAAGTCCGTACTCGGCAATGTCGCCAAAGTCGTACTGGCGCGCTCACCACTCGCAGCGCGTGGCCAAGTCGCCGACGCGGCTTTCGCGCTCCCCGGGGATGAGCAGCCTTGGGCTGGGCGGCACCAAGCATGCATCGAATACTCTGCCCTCGATTTCGCAGTTTACACAGCCCTCGCTGACTGCCACCGCCTCGCCGATGCAGATTGACACAGCCAGTGCGGAAAAGGGTGGCCCTGGAGAGGCAAAGCAAGTCATTGGCATGCCGCGGCGCGATACAGAGCCAATTATGCCCGCCAGGACCACTCGCCGAAGCAGCGATTCGACTATTGAGGATGACGCGCTTGCATCTGGCCGCGACGGGGTTACGCCTAACGAGATGGAGCAGATCAACTTTCTGCGCGAGGAAAATGTCACCCTGCGGGCACGGCTGCAAAAGTTGGAGCTGTCGGTAGCCCAGAAGCAGGCCGAAGTGCAGAGCTGGATGACACGCATTGAAAAGCATATTGCCCAAGGTAGAGAGCTGCCGCCGTAGCCGTGACGTTATTTTCTCTAGCTCTATTTTTAAGTCGAGCACTTTATAGCGGTTTATTCGCAATTCTCGCAGTTTTAGTAAACACGTGTTAAATATGCGCCTTTAGCCAGCGATAGTGGGCCCGGTTAAAGGCTGGCCAGCAGAACCACCAGAGCGGACAGGATCGTCGGTGCGAGCGAGGTTCCAGAGCTACTGGGGGATGATTCGGTGTCGTCGTCGGGCGAGTTGGTGTTCAGGCCAAGCATATCGCCAATGTCAATATCGGTCGGTAATTCAGCAGATGAGTCGGTGTTCGAGATAGAGTCGATGCCAGAGGAAGCCCTACGCGGAAACAGCGAGAGTCCTTAATAAACACAAATGCAGGCTTGGTAGCACATTCAAATTTATGCCAGATATGGTGGACAAGAGTGTCATGCACCGCGGTCCCGGGATGGTCGAGGCAATAGTCAAAGTGCGGCATGCTTACCCTTGGTCGGACTTTGGCGAGCCCTCGATCTGGCGGAGACCGCCAGTAGTCGAGTCGATAAACGACTTGAAGTAGTTGGCGTGCGTGAAGATGCTGATCATGCCCTGGCCACCGCAGTTGACGGTAATCGACTGCCCGGATCCGGCCGTGCCAAAGCTGGTGATGCCCGTGAGCACGGTCTTGCCGCCGACCTCGCGGATCAGCGGTCCGCCTGAGTCGCCTGGGCACGTGTCGGTGCCGGTATCAGCAGCCACACAGATGCGCGGCCCGTCGTTGCCGGTGAACTTGCTATCAATCGACCCGCACTTCTCCTTCGACAGCGTAGTCATGTCGCCCTTCTTCAGCTGCTTCGATGCCTGCGAGCCATTGGGTTCAGTGTAACCCCAGCCCAACGCGGTCACCTTGGTGCCGTCGCCGACCGACGTCGTGTCGATGTTGATTGTTGACACTTTGCCATTCGATATCGAGGACTCGAGGCGCAGGAGCGAAATGTCGTTTTCCATGGTTGAGTCGTCGTACTGCGGATGGTTGTTGACTTCGGCGACCTTGCTGCCCTTGGACATGTCGAGGGCATATTCGGCCTGGCCAACAAACACGGTGATGTCGCTACTTGACGCAGACTTGATGCAGTGCGCGGCGGTCAGAATCCATACGTCGGAGATAATCGATCCGCCACAGAATGTCTTGTCGGCCTGGTTGTAGAGATACACGATAAACGGGTACTTGTTATAGTCAGCCTGAGAGCCGCCCATGATGCGCGGCAGAAGGTTGTTGCCATGCTTTGGCGGCGGCGGCACGGCAAATACCGACGTTACGACTGCTAGGGCGCACGCAATCCACGATAGCGCGCCTTGACGAGCTATAGCCACCATTGTAATAAGCAGTTCTCTAGTTTTACCAAGGAAAGCTAGCAGCTGAACGAGAAAGAACGACAAGATCGAGCGCAATGAGAGAGATTCCAGGAAAAAATCTTTACTAAATGTGCCGCCTTCTCGGGATTTATAGATAACCGGGATAGCCGGCTGTGTAACCAGCCAAAGCAGCTTCTCTCACCCAGCACACGCTATTTTTGGCGAGGGCTACTCAACTCCGCAGGAAAAACCTGACGGTAGAAAATAGACCAGCTAGACGGCCAATCTGCTACAAGCACACTGGTCGAGTGGGAGCGTTGGGTGTCACAAAGAATTTTCGATTGCGTCCATTAAGCGTCATGCCTCCCGCATCCAGCTTTGCTAGCATCCGTGTGTGCATTCGTTTAGAAACCCATTCGGTCTTGGCAGAAGGAATTCTGGAGCTGGATCCGCAGCTGCGCACACGCCTAACCCCTCGCGCTCTTGCGCGTCGGTGCTATCAGAGCTAATGAATACACCTTGCAGCGAATCTCAATCGGATGCACGACGGAAAGCCGATGTCACCGGCTGCCTGGTTGCACAGCGCGGACATCAATTGTCCGCGCTCTCGGATGCGGGGAGAGATCTAGTAGCGGACAACATTCGGAAAAAAAAAATAAACATTCTTGCGGCAATGTCCCGTGGATATGCTAGTTGGTCTTCGAGTCAGGGTTTGCAACCGTAAACTGGCGAGCAGACTCGGCAGCCGGCGAAGCTGTGGTAGCGGTTCCCGACTGTTCGGACTGCTGTCTGTCGGTATCGGACTGCGCTTGGTTCACCGCATCGCGCAGCCACGCTGGGATCGGCTGGCCAGATAGCAGTATCTCGTTGATTGCCTCGGCCTGGCGGTACTCGTTCTCCAATCGCAAGTAATCGGGTCCGTAAATATTGGCTTCCGTTTGGCTGGTGGCCGCCGAGCGCCGGTTGGCCGCTGTAGACGATGTGGCATTGGTGCGTCTTCGCCGACCGACCGTGTTCGACGCAAGCGCTGCGGAGGTGTCGCTGAAGGCTGCCGACAGCCGTGTGGAGACGATTCTGTTGCTGAGCGAGCGTGCTCGAGCACGCATTGTATCCAGCATATGTCGGCTGCTACCTACGCCATCCCTATAAGGCGAGAGCAGCGCCTGGCCTCCAGAGACGCTGGTCGGAGTGGTCACTGGAGACTCGTTGTTTGATGATGCATAGCGGTCGCTGGCCATGCGAGCATGTCCGCGTTCTACGGAGCCAGCAACAGCAAATGCGCCAGCCGGCTCAATAATAGCGGTGCTGCCATTTGATGCCGGACTAAACCGTGGTAGCGGCGCACGATCGGAAGCAGCAGTTATATCAGCTGGATTCTGTACATGCGAGCCAGAGGCCGACAAGTTGGTTTCTTGGCCGTTCAAGCTGTAGGCGTATGCCGCGCTATCATGAATGCCGTGCACCATGTCACCGTTCTCCTTTTGTTCGGTAGTCTCTGCTCCGGGCATCTGATCGTCATCGCTGTCCAGCGCGCCGTGCGCATCATCGCTGCGTTGGCGTCGGCCCAGAAATGTGCCATTGCGTCGGCGGATTATGCGATAGAGAACCGTGGCCGTAATGCCAATCACAACCACACCAAGTACCGATGAAATAATCGCGGCAATAAGCACGGCTGTCTTGTTTTTGCTGCTGGTCTGCGAGTCATCGCTGGATCCGGTGACATCAGTCCGCGACCACTGCCACTTTGCCAGATCGAGCTTGTACATGGCACCGTCTTGGCCACTGGATCCGACGCCGCCGTAGATATACATGTTCCCGTTGTAGATGGCCGCCGAATGACCGGCTCTGGCTGTGGGGCCTGTGCCCTGGTTGACGCTGGAAATCGGGGCCTTGGACCACACAAAATCTGTGCTGCTGTTGGCGGTCAGCATCCATACCGTACTGTCTGAGGGATCGTCATTGATGTTGTGCACGCCGCCAAACACGTACATGGTGTCGTCAGCGCACACTGCTGAATGCAGGAGGCGCTCGGCAGGCGCATCGCCGGCAATCTTAAGCGAGTACTGCCAGGTATTTGAACTTGTTGACAGCAGCTTCACGTCGTTGTAGCTATCCGCACCGCTGTCTGTGCCGCCAAACAGCACAATGGAATCTATGGACTTCATATAGCACATCGTGTGGTACATGCGCGCCGGTCCGTTGCTGGCGTATCCCCACTTCAAGTCGTTGGGCGACAGAATATCGAGGTTGTTGGCTGCGCTGCTCGAGCTGGTGGCCATGTTGGTCTTGTCGTCCAGAGGAATACCGCCATGCATGTAAAACGCCTGTTTGTTGGACACGTAGGCAAATGCGGCACCAAACCGCGTTACTGGTAGCTGCCCCTGCTGAGTGGGCGTGCTCCAGCTCCAGTGCACGCTATCGAGCAAGCTTACTGACGTGGACGCTTTATCGGCCACGCTGTATTGCGGGTCATAGACCCAAATGCTACCCGAATCTGCCCCGCAGCCTGGAAGCACTGGCCCAGTCTTTGGCGCGTTTGCTGTTCCAGGCGCATACCATCGGTTGTTTTTCATGTTAAACACCTGGAGAGAGTTGGTCCCCTTGTCGGCCACCTTCAGTGGATTGGTTTCGCCTGTAGTGGTGGTTCCGCCGTAGAGCATTAAAAACGGCGTGTTATCCGAAGCTGTGAATGGCACCATGCAAGAAAACGTGCGCCAGGCCGATGTCGGGTCAGATACAGCCTGCGATTCGTTGACGTTTCCATCGCGTGCCGTCAGCTCCAGCATGCGTCCCTGTGCGCCGTCAACCAGCAGCCCGGCCAATAACCAACACGCTCGCACTCGCATTGCCAGAAGACAGTTGTTACGGGACCGTTTGCGGACCGAGGTCGGAGTGGGAATTCAGAACGGCAATGCGAGTCTAGAAGCACAGAAAATATAGCGAGAAAAGGCGTTATAACAATAGAGGCTCGAGTAATGTACAAGAAAATATTGAATGCAACGAAAGCGGCGGTGTCAGAAAAGCAAAAGAGTGACAAAAAAAGATTACGTCGTCGACGAGTGTTGTGATGCGCTCACGCGCAGAATCGACAATGATCTGGAGACAATATAGCTGCCAAACCTGTTGACAGTGGGGAGCTGCTCGATTGTATCCGGGCAGCCGCTTCTCCTCCTCTGGCCAGAGTACCGGTTCTCTCTCAAATCCAGGACCAGTATCTGGATAAAAGGATCTGCACACTGTCGCATGCTGATGGCGATTCCAGCTAAATATAATCTTGGATAATCGTCATGTTGTCCAAGCGAGCGTCTGTCGTGTACCAAAATAGACTGCCACCAGGCTTTTTTCTTGCTTGAGCCAGCTAATAATAGCTAGACATGACCCGGGTGCATTATACCCACAAAAACTGGTGCGCCAAAGCGAGCAAAGTTGTGCATTAATTGGTCAAAGGTGCTAATAAATGGCTAACAAAAAGAAGTGAAGGCGCTGCCGGGGTTCGGACTTTGCCTCGTTAATATAATTGCAAAACTGCAAGGTTTATAATCTAAACAGCTGTTTATAGACAGACGCATCACTATAACCTGGCGTTAAGCAGCTACTAGTACGGGTTTCTATGCTTGACCAGTATGCACACCAGTTGGTAGCATACAAATCCCTAGAAATTATCCATCCGATTATCGTACAATTTTTTGACAATATAACTATATTTAAGGTAAGATTATGCATATCAACTGAGCTAAGCATCCTATGTATCAGTGCTGACAATGTCCAGCTATTAGAACTAGTTGACGTTCCCAGCAGTTGCACCTGAGATAATTTTATAGTGACAGACATTCAACATACCTTAGTTTTGATAACCTACAAAAATGTTAAACTAATATTTAGTTCTATTCCAAGCAGTGTCAAGGCACCACATGGCCAGCATAAACATACCAGAGTGTTAGAAATGATGGCAGCGGATACTCCTACGTCGCCGTTAAAGTATTATTCTGAATATATTGAAAACCCCAGAAGGAATCAACCTCGGAACCCGAGAATCAATCTCCTAAATAAAATCCAAAA